>JABASI010005036.1:0-12970 GCA_019776505.1 Tomocerus nigrus | reverse complement strand
CTCGTGAATGCAAACTCTATATTTCCGTAGCCACTTTCCATATTTCCGATGACACATTAATAATAACTCAAAATGAAGCTAACTTACTATCTATTTATTGCTTTTAACTTTGAACTTATATGGAAATAAGTACTGTTGTATAATATGTCCGTACTATATGACTTATACATGGGTGGGTGGGGGTGTATTTCGTCATGGGGCATTAAAGATTCTAACGACCCTTTTTCAACAAAATGACCACATTAATACCCCAAGGGGCTCTACTATTGCGTGCAGGAGCTTGTAATTCGTAATAAACGGAAGTTTAATGAAATTGTATCTCCTAACAACCCATGCATAATTTGAAGTTAGTGCTGTCAACCGGAAAGTTACCATGCAAGTCACAACTAAGGAAGAATTAATTACCAGATTGGGTCCTGCCTTCGATGACAATGTTTATGTTTTCCACGACTCAAACAAAGCAGGGTGCCATGTAAGCAAAAATAAACATTTTGAAAACACAATTTACGCAGACCTTAACGATTGGACGAAATTGAGCAAAAGATCAATGTCCTAATTTTATCCTGAAATTGTAACAGTTTTAGTGATCGATTTACAGGCCCATGGGTCAAACTCAAAAATTTTCACCCATGACATCATGTATGGGTGAAATACAATCTACCCTCAAATAGTTTAACCCATGCATTGACACTTTTGACGCGTCGGGTTTTCTGTTAGGTAACTCACTTTGAGTTACCTAACAGGTTACCTACCTATTGCGCATTGAAACCCGATCGAGTTCACTATTCGTTAATGAGTTGATATAAAAAATATTACATAATATTATGTCCAATCTAATTGTAGCTCAATATCATTTACTGTTTAGCCCAAGGGCGTAGCCAGGAAAATCATCTGGGGGACGCTTAACTTTTTTCACAATTTTTGGCCCTAATTCGCGCACAGCGCGAAAAATTTTGCGATTTTTAGTCAAAATTGAATGGAAATGAGCACAATCTGCGCGAAGCGCAGAAAATTTTTCGTATTTTTGGCTTATTTAAAAAAAATCTCTTTTTCTTTGAATTTGGGGTAGGTTTGAGCCCCAAAGCCTCCCCCTGGATACGCCCATGGTTTAGCCTGTCAATCAATCTCCAGAAGCGTATCAATCAAATTGTGAAAGTTTCATATTTAATATTTATTAATTATAGTTAATAGGTACTTTTATATGTTTTATATTTGTTTTGACTATTTTTTAATTTGTTATCATTTGCCATGCGATTTATTCAACACGTAATTAACGTTGCTGTCAATCGTGAGTTAATGAATTATGTGAGTGTAAATAAAATTGTACCTATTGATATTCCAGGGTGACAGTGGAAGTGCCGTCTTACAACGAAGGTATGACGGCTACCGAAATTATTGGTTGGCGATTTGCCCATTTTCTTTTGGTACCCAGGGCGACTGTTTGGGTGTCACCGGATGTACTAAATTGTTCACTCCATATATTTCTAATTGGATTGAGACGGTGACTCACATAATACCGAAGCAAGAGAAGCAATCATACACTAATTCGTACTCCACCTCCTATGCCAGTCAATGTCCCGCCTCTTACAACAATTAACAATCTTTATTAAAATATGTGATGGTTAATCACAACTATTATGATATAATACCATTCATATACTAGTGTGTAATGGTATCGTTATGCCTACATATATTCATTATTATTATACATAAATGATTCTATTGTCACTGGGTTAACATTCTAGGTTCGTCGGAACTTTACACAGTAACAAAGTACCAACAATAAAACATGGAATGATTAAATTAAATTATATAACAATTTAAGATTAATTAGCCTTCATAATAATATAGCAATAATGGGATTTTATTGTATTTATTTATCCGTTCACCCTTTAAATGATTATAAAAAATAAATTCTTTGCTCCAGAAAAAAGGGTCCACTTTATTAAAACTCTTGAAGTTAAATCGTCCTCGGTATAATAGGTAGTCGCGCAATTCAATTTAAATAATCGTTAGTGGGAAACCTATTCAATAAATTCTGACGCACTCTTAAAACGCATCAATCTTGTATGGATTCGTTAAAAAAATTGATGGGGAGATCGTATAATAAAAGTGGGTTTTAAAATAGACATGTGTCATGGGCATGATTTCAGTGTAGAATTATTTCTCCCGAAACTCCGACTTCAATTTGTCTTAGGGTTAGTTAGGGACATCGAATTCCTCCCAATATCTGTATCGATACCTGGATTATGGTTATTGCCAGCGTCTGCTTCATCCGCGGCTATTAAAACGGTACTGTTGTAATGCATCAAATGCATGTTTACAATCAATAAAACTTATGTTGTATGTTATATGCCATGCCATAACTATTTATATTACCTTTCATAACCCCATCGATGAAATCATGCAAAAATACTATATATCAGCCAAAAATGAAATAAAGTGCATTGCCCAATTAAGTAGGTGTGCATCAGTGCATCCCTGTCCAGTATATTCGAGTGCTAATACCAATATTGTCTTATTCTTGGAGTCAAATTAGCTAATGGCTATATTAGGTCGACTTGTTTGTAGAGCCAATTTAACGAGCCTCACGATTCTCGCCATTGAGAATCAATCTTACTAAGGACTTTGACTTTGTATTTCAGACATGCCATTTCTCATGTGCAGACACAATATCAACAGCAACAAAAATCATAGTAGTCTTGCAATTCGTTCCTCCCAAACTCCCAATATCACTACAATGAAGAAAATTAACAATTTTCTTGTTATGTTCCCACTCCCAGAATCCAGTGGAAAAATTTCAACTTCCAAAAAATATTATGATAACTTTGTATTGACACATTTCATTACTACTTACTTCAATTTTGGATTCTGCAGTTTAATATTTCCTTTTAAGGTACGTCTCGATGCAACAAAAAGCAAATACACAATAAGAAAAAATGTAATTCATCAGGTAAAAGAAATTTTATTATACTCATTTTATAAGCTTATATTTTAAATTATAAATCATTAAATTTCTAAATTATATTGTGATTCAGGTCGTTCATGCATCATTGACAGCATTTCAAATAATAATTCTGGGGATTTGTCTACATAGATCGTTAACTGCATTGTCACCTACAATGGATGCAAACAAAATATCCCTTAAAGTTGTTAATCAATTATTTCCGATAGTTTATTGCAGTATTTATCGGATTGCATACGTTTTTAAAAAGAAAAGCGTTATAAAATTAATAAACAGACTACATGAACACGATGAAAAATATTCCGTCCGAAGTGGCTATGCTTTGGTGAGTTAAGGTTTACTGGACTGGTTGGCAAATGAGACATGCTTTATAAATTCTGTCCCGGAAGTATTTTTTAAAATTCAACGATAATTTCTTAAGTGTCCATTCCTACTAAACTTTTTTTCTCCAAAAATTCATTTCTATGACAAAAATTAACTTTTTTAAAAATATCTCGTTCATGCCTCCAAGAGAAAAAGATGGAGATTCTGATCATATACGTAGCAACCAGAATTGCTAAATTTTTGCTGGTGACCTTATCTCGTTGCCACAAAACCTGTCCAGTCAGCCTTATATTTAGTTCGAATGTTGAAATGAAAAATTTTCTTTTGCCTTTGCAAAATGTCTAATATAACAAAATTGTTTTTAGGCGCACATCTACGTAGCAATCTGTTTCGTTGTATTCCTTTTACCATACTATCAAGGCTACATAAATGGACACGACATTGACGAAGTTCTAGAAAATACAATTTTGAACAATTTTTATTTTAATATTTTCTCCTCAAATTCACGAACTTCTAATTACACCGTGCATTATCCTTTAGCGTGGCTTTCTGCTGGCATTGAATTCTATTTTATTTTGGAAGCAACCTTTTGGGATGTCACATTCGTTACAGGAATCTTACTCTTCTTTAGCTTAGCGTGTCGTTTTAAAACTCAACTTCAACAAGAAAAACGCTTTAGTTCGGTAATTAAATGAACACATAATCTCGTACTTATAATAAGACAAATAGATATGGCGTAAGGGCACAAATGACTCATTCATATATAAGCATGACAATGCATTCCTGTCATAGTAATAATGCTACAACCTTTGAGTGTACTCGCTTAATTACAACTACAACCTTAACCACATCGCCCTCTGTATTTCTTTCATTGTTAAAATTCTAGGACATCAGCATTCATTCAATTATTAATAAAAATCTTTAGGAAATTTTATAAAATTCAAAGAATTCTATATAAAGCTGTTTAGAAAAAACAGAAAAAAGTACCAATCTTTAAAGCTTTTACTGTAGGTATGTTAGATTTTCAAAATGTTGCAATCCCATAAGCTATAGGGCGTACGCGGCTCATATAGTAAATTAATACATTAGGTATTAATATACATATACTATATACTATATATTATGTAATGTATAATATATGTATTGCGTTGCTTAAAAAAAAGTTTTTGGAAATATTTAATGTATTCCCAAAAAAATTTGACTAATGAATTTTGAATTATTTGACTAATGTAATTGTTTTTTGATATTGGTGCAACAATTTTGCTTTTGCATGCATAAATAAAGCTGCAATTACTTTTTAATGATCTATGAAGTATATATAATAAATATATTTACCTAATTCTCCTGGTAGGTACTTTCCAAATATGAAGAGCTGCACAATGTCACTAAAGAATTGAACAATTTCCTTGATCCTCTACTAATGTTAACATTCATGATATGTTTGCCTACTCATGCTGTCAGTGTCATCACTTTGTTCGATACACCTAGCAACCTGGTAAGACTGAGAGTCTTATGCACGGAATCATTTTACGCCTTTGTGTGGTTAGCAGCGGCCGAAGGAAATAACAGAGTAAGCGAATTATTAAGTATTAAATATTATAACCAGTTTATTTGGTTTTATAAATAGTCATATAAATTAAATCATGTGTTCATTATCATTCTAATGCGCAGCCACCATACACTACGAAAGAAAACATGTTTACTGATTTAAAAAATATTATATGAAGTAATAATTATACAAAATATGTAGATAAGTTGCGTGAAAGATTGGCTTTTGCGGAATAAAAATTCTCTTGACGATGTGAAATTGTCTTCACTTACTGTCACACTTGATAATATGAATTATAATAAACTTATTGGCGTTGGATGCCGATTCTTCACAGTGACCTACGGTCTCTTGGGATCCGTAAGTAATGGTTTATGTATCTGACACCTGAATTACATACCTAAAATGATAAGTACTCTCGCAGGTGCATCATCAATCATTTAATTTATCTCATAATTTATCTTAAATCTTCCTGTTTCTCATTGGTGGATTTTCAGATGGCTGGCCTCATCGTGACCTATGCAATCATCATCATTCAATTTCGACCCTCAGGATAAATTAAAATTCGTGACATGATGTTCAACACAATGCGTTTTAAATAATTGCAATTTTAGAAATGAAAAATTAGTTTACGAATGTTTTAACTCATGTTGCAATTTTTAAAATCTTCACTACGGTATATAGGCTAAAAACTGGCCACGAGATACCTCATAAATTAAGTTTATATGATGTCTTAAGTTAAAGTTGAATAATTATAATAGCCGTCAACATCGATCACCTTATGGAATCAAAGTTTGTTGTAAAGTTGCTGAAATATTGTACGTAATGAGCTGAAATGGATAAAAATAATAATTCAATGCTGGTCAAACTAGTAGTCACTGGAAGTCCTTTATACAATTTTTGTATTTGAATTTTTTCAGTCATGATGTCTTAGTTTAAGTACGAATATCGAATAGGTAATGTTAAAAATATTAAGCATTTTTGCTACGCGAATGGCGAAAAAAATCAGAATACGTGGTGTTTGTGAAAAAAACTGATTAGGACTTACAATTAGGATTTAGGATGTTATAACATAACAGTATACGACTAAGTGTATAATACTATACGCATTTCTTAAATTACAATCAATAAAACTAACATCATATATGCCATAACCATATTATTACCACATCGATGAAAGCATATGCAAATAATAAATACATTAGCCAAAGTCAAATAAGTGCACTGTGCAATTAGATGTCGTGTATTCCAGTCCGTTTATATCGTTAGCGTTAATAGTTATTGCCCTAATTTTGTAATCCAATTAGCTAATGGCTAATGAAGCGTGCTTATTTGGATAGGCAACCAGTCTCATGTTTTTTGCCTTTGAAAAACAATTTTGGAAAGAACTTTGACTGGTGTATTAGATTAAGAGATGCCATCTCCCATTTGCAGACATATCAACAGCAGCACAAACAGTTTTGCACTTTCTTCCTCCCAAAACATTACAATGAAGAATAGCATTAACAATTTCTATGTTATGTCCCCAAACTCTAGCGGAAAAATTTCGAGTCGCAAAAATATTTATAACTTTGAACTGACAGATTTGATTACTACTTACTTCAATTTTGGATTTTACAGTTTCATACTTCCTTACAGTGTTCGTTTGGATACACCAAAAAACAAATACGGAATAAGGAAAAATATAATTCATCAGGTAGAAGAATTTTATTATTCTGATTTTGTATATAAGTATGCTTAACATTTGAAAATTCTTAATCCTTAAATATCTAATGGGAGCTGAAAACTGTGATGCAGGTCGTTCATGCAGCCTTGGCTGTACTTCAAATGATAGTTCTGGCGATTTGTCTACATAAATCGATAAGTGCAAACAAAATACCCCTTAAATTTGTTAGCCAATTATCTCCATTAGTTTATTGCAGTATTTTTCGGATTGCATACGTTTTTAAAAAGAGAAGCGTTATAAAATTTGCAAACAGGTTCCATGGACACGATGAAAAATATTCAGTCAAAAGTGGTTATCCCCTGGTGAGCTAATTAGTAGTTATACTAATAAAAAATTAAACGATAATTCATAATGGTGTCCGAAATTCTGACATTGCAGTACATTTTCTTTTGAATGTATAATATTTTAAAAAATGTTTGTTTTAGGTACACATCTACGTAGCTTTTTGTTTCGTTGCATTCCTTTTACCATACTATATCGGCTACATAAATGGACAAGGCCTTGAAGAAGTTTTAGAAAATACAATTTTAAACAATTTTTATATTAAAGTCTTTTTGCCAAATTCACAAACTTCTAATTACACTGTGAATTATCCCCTAGCATGGTTTTCTGTTTGCATTGAATTCTATTTTATTTTGGAAGCAACCTTTTGGGATGTCACATTCGTTACAGGAATCTTACTCTTCTTTAGCTTAGCGTGTCGTTTTAAAAATCAACTTAAACAAGAAAAACTTTCAAGTGTGGTAATGAACATATAAAACTGTTTAAAATTATTATACATAATATTACAATTAAATTAAAATTAAATACCTACGTTGTTTATAGTTGAAGTATTTCTCAAAGTATTTTCAATTATGCCTAAAAACAGCAATTTTTAGGGCGTAGGCAATTAAGGACCACGAATTTACTTTGGATGTATTCCAACATTGACATAGACGTTTGTTGATATTGGTACAACAATTTTGCTGGTGCAAAATAATTATAATAATAAGGCTGCAATTATTTTAAGAATCGATGAAATAGCAATAAATGTAATTTTTCTGGTATAGGTACTTTCCAAATATGAGGAGCTGCACAATTCCACTAAAAAATTGAACACTTTCCTGGATCCTGTAATGATGCTTACATTTATGATGTGTTTGCCTGCTCATGCTGTCAATGTCATCACTTTGTTCGATACACCCAGCAACCTGGTGAGGCTAAGAGTATTCTGCACTGAATTTACTTACGCCTTAGTGTGGTTAACAGCGGCCGAAGGAACGAACAGAGTAAGGGAATTATTAAGTAATTAAATATTATAATTTATTTATTTAATCATAAAATATAAGTTAAACAATGTGTCATTAATCATTATGTACATATCAATCAAATACAGGAACCAAAAACTATAAGAAAATGTGTTAACTGAATAGAATGTTTAAAAAATATTAACTACAATTGCACAAAAATATATGTAGGTGAATTATGTGAAAGATTGGCTTTTGCGGAATAAAAATTCTCTCGATGATGTGAAATTGTCTGCGCTTACCGTAGCACTTGACCATATGAAATACAATAAACTTGGCGTTGGATGTCGATTCTTTACAATAACCTACAGCCTGTTGGGATCTGTAAGTTGGAAATTATTTACCTACCCAAAAGATATTCGGAGGTGCGATTTATTCACATCTACTAGTTATATTATATCCGTTTTTTATTGGTGTATTTTCAGATGGTTGGCCTCATCGTGACCTATGCAATCATTATCATTCAATTTCGACCACATGTATAAATTGAGCGTCGTGTGGAAATACTCACCTACGTTTATCTCGACGCTTTCATCTTTAAGTTCAACAGAAGCGTTTTAGACAATTGGAACTTTAGATATGAAGTTTTATTTTTTACTTGCCATTCGTTAATTGTTTATATTTTACATAGTATCTATACGTATAGTATTTGATTTTATAAAGTTTTCTGCCATTTTAAATCTTCATTAAATAAACCGTAAAATACCACAAAGTCACTAAGACAGCGGAGCGTCTAAGTTTAATCGATACCTAGAGGTACGTGTTACATATAGGGTTCAATAATTATATCTGTAATACCTATGCACCGACCGGCATCGATCACCTTATGTAACCAAAGGTCGCTGTGAAGGTGCTGAAATACATAAATAAGTCATGATGATTTAAAACTAATAATTCCATGGCCAAATCAATCTATAATCTCTCTGAAGGTCACTGACCCGTTTTTGAATTCATAATGGGTATAGGTCTACCGAAGCATATAGCATACCAATGCAAAAGCTTAAGTACATAATTCAAAACACTATCTGTATATAGGTACATCATTTTAAACTTTTATTGAGAAAATCTTTATATTATAAGAGATGAAACAAAAATTACGGCTGTAGAACTAGAAACAACTAATTTTTCAAGGTTTTTGCTGGCTAATGTAATTAGTTTTTATGCAAATATTTTGACTAGGATGACTGTATATGTATAAAACTGGGACCGAAGAATCTATTAAGAAATTATGGTAAATATTGAATATAGACTTCTAATCTGTGAAGCTGCATTTTGTGCTACGAAATGAAAAAGTGCAGCTATGCACACTGCCCACTAATAAAATAAATTTCTAGAAGCATAATAATATTAATATTAAAAAATTGCCAATGAAATACTTCAATCTGCTGATTAAACTTATTATTAGAAACCTTACTACCTGCTCAACGCGGTTTACTATAGTTGCTCAACTAGATAGAGGAGATATTATGAGTTTATAAATGCATATTTATTTCCTGGTTATCATCTGCTTACCTGCTTTTGTTCCTTTAAAAATATCAGCCACATGACTGCACTAAATTATAATAAATAAATAAAAAATAGAATCTACTATAAGCTTCTGGAAATCTCTAGTCTTCTGGTTGAACTCAACCGAGCAGTTAGTGATCGACAGACACCACTCATGTGATTCCTTTGTGCTCTTACTTGAACTGCATAATGCAAGCTACGTTTTCCAGTTTGCCTGCTGCTTTCCAGAAAACTATACGCAATTTTAAATACTAATCAGTTTCATCTACGCAGTAGCTGAATTAATTGCAATTGTTAAATTTATTTCGCAAATAGTAAAAATGGTAAGACATTCTTAACAATACATTAATAATTGGTCATAAAATACTGTACAACCCTCTTGCGCCACTTCCGATTTTATTTCAGAGAAAAAACTATAGCATTACGAATTTCCTGATTTTGAAAATAAACCTTGATATAGTATATAATAATGTTAACAATATTTGAATAATCATAATTAATTTTATTTTATAGAACTGCATTGTTTGCAAGGAGCCAGCCCTTAACAAATGTTCTATTTGCTTAACAACATTTTATTGCTCTCCCGAGCATCAAAAAGAAGATTGGAAGGAACACAAGAAAACATGCATTCAGTTGATGAAAATTGAATATGATTCAACTTTTGGGGAGCAGTGGGTTGCTACACAGCATCTTGAGCCCCGAACCTTACTTTTAAAAGAAGTTCCTGTTTTGCAAAGTATTTCTTGGCCCTTGGACTCTCATAAAGATTCCTATAAGACTAAAGCAATATGCCTGGCTTGTGGAAAAAACATCAAATTGAAAACCAAGGACTACAACTGGAGCATAAAATGCGGAAATTGTTTATGGCCAATGTGCAGTGAAGCATGTTCAAAAGTATGTTCAATTTATATTTCAAATATTTATTTTAACGCACATCATTAATTATATTTTTATTAACCTGATTGCCTATTTATTTCATTCATTTAGAGTTGGGTTACTAATCAAAGTCATATAACATTTGTATAATTAAATGGTGGAATTCTGTTTAAAATTCATTATCAAAGAAATAATTTTATCAGTAGCTTTGTTTGTGGTGTTTTCAGAGCCCAGTTCATGCAAACAATGAATGTGGAATGTTTAAAGCGGCGGGATTTAAATTCCCACCCAAAGAGGAGGATGTCACTCCTCGGCGGATTATCTTGGCTGTCGATATCGCTCGAGCCGGTACACTGAAGCGGGAAAATGAGAAAACTTTTCTGAAACTGATGAAGTTGCAGCACATCCCCAGTATGGAACAGACTCCTGAACAAGAAGCCCTAGACAAGGAAGACATAATTGTCATTCAAAAATATTTTGACTACAAGTCAATGGGACTTACTGATGATGAAGTTGCCGCTCTCCCGTGGATTAGAAAAATTAATGGATTTCGGTTTGGCAAATCCAAGGAATAGTGAGTCATTAAAACATTATTGCACATTTAAATTCCATACAGAGAAAAAAATGCATGATAATTACCATAATTAATATTATTTATCTAAAAACAGGTCAGTTTTTTCTATATTTTTAATTCTCGGATAATATAAATAAAATGTAGATTTAAATTACCAGATAATTATAATTTTTTCAGCGCAATTTAAAATTGTGTTTCAAATTTCAAGGAAATTATTATTTGTAAATTGTGCATTTTTATACAGTTCGGGGATAGTCTGCACTTACTTGCATGCGAGTAAGTTCTCAAATTCCTGTGCTCCCAAATGCTACATTTCCATTTCACCGAAAGGGCCGGAATTTAGAATCCAAGTGCTAGTCGCCGCAGCCGTGAAGAATGGAGAAGCTTTGACGATTCCTTATTGTGCAGAAAAGCCTTTTGAGGGAACAATAGAGCGACAGAAAAGGTTGCGGCAAAGATACTTTTTTATTTGCAGATGTAGGAGATGTATCGACCCTGCCGAGTTGGGAACTCAAATGTCAGCCGTCACTTGCCCTGACTGCTATCAGGAATTAATGTATAATGAAGATTGGCTATTGGAAAGGAATGAAGGGTTCATGTTGCCCAAAGATCCCTTGTCTCTTGCAGATGATGCTCTTTGGGAATGTAATCGCTGCCCCCACACGGAAACTGCGGCTACTTTTGCTGCTGGCATAAAAGCCATGGAGAAATCTCTCGCTGACGCAAAAACTTCGCACAGATGTGATGATGCAATGTTCTTCAACGACATACTCGAGGACACAATTGGAGAACTAACCCATCAAAGTCATTATCTACTTTATAAGATCATTAAGGAAATTTTACGATGCTTCAACAAGAAACCAATGGACAGAGACTTCGAGACACACAAAATGCATTTGATGCACATGCTCTCTGCCACTGAACACACTTTTCCTGGAGCTTCTTACTGGCGATGTAAGTTTAAATTCTGAAATTTCTCTTTCCCAATTTTTCTGATATTGTATGCTTTTATATAAATTTTTGAAACTTTATTATCAATTATTACTTTTTAAATAATTATGATAATAAATGAGCGATGAAGAATTAAAGGAATAAGTTTTTGAAAGTTGGTAAAGTTCCTTTTTTTAAAATTTTAGCCGTCATGCAGCTTGAGTTAGCAAAGTTTCTAAAATCTGCGGCAATGAAAAAAATGAGCGTTGACTTGGGAGAAGATATTCGAGTAAGCAAAGAGCTCATTTCGGATGCATTGAAATTTTTTGAAAATTTTAAAGATGAAGTTCCTGATGGAGAAGAACGTGCTAAGCAAATGGCTGAAATACAGTTGTATTTAGAAGATGCAGATCTTATTTAAGACGAAATATCGTAAAATGACATGGAGTTTAATCAGTGTGCCAGAATACCTGGTTTAATAGTTATGTAAAACATTTTAGAGCTTTGGGCATTCAATTTGTATTGAAAATAAACTGTAGAAATATAATATAAATTACTTTAAATCCCGCAATTCTTTTAAATTATCAATTCTGACATGTGTCTTCGGTAATTATATGATATCCCATTACTAATATTATTGTCATAATATCTAGATACCTACAGAAAATGGTTAAAGTGTAATGGACTCAAAATGTTTTTACTTTTACCAAGTAATTACATTGGTAGGAAGTACTCTTTACTGTGCTGTTGTGGTTTGATACTTTGCGGCTGGTTATCTCATACATCTAACTATGACCTACATATTGCAATGGTTAGGTAATACTGTAATAGTACTATAGCAAAACATTGATGTAATAAATTAAGGGGCCCTGAACATCTTTTATTAATATGTTCAGTTTATAAACTTTAAATTTTTGTTTATAAATTTCTAAAAGTTTTCAGCTTATAAAGTTTTTAATTTTCTGTTTATTAATTTCTAGAAGTTTTCAGTTTATAAACTTTTTAATTTTCTGTTTATACTAAAAGTTTTCAATTTATAAACTTTTATTTAAACATTTTCTGTACATAAACTTTTTAACGTTTTGAGTAGGTGTGTACTTTTAATCCTTTTCTGTACATGAACTTTCAACTTTTTGAGTAGGGGAAGATGGGGTCGGTTGGCGAATGGGGACGGTTGGCGAAGTGATGAAATTTCAATGAATTCTTGACTTTTTCTGATCGCAAAAAATTTCAAAAT
>JABASI010005035.1:0-12971 GCA_019776505.1 Tomocerus nigrus | reverse complement strand
ATAAATCCCTTGCATTCTGCATAATAAAACAATGCGTCCCAATTTATTAGCCCTCAATAAAATCTAGATGTACTCTCATCTGACTGAGCTCGTATACTCTTGTTGCCTTTTGCTCAATTGAATCTTTATGTTGTACACACATAATAAATTCACTACCGGATCATAAACCAAATTAAAATGGTTGACATCTCTAGACTGACTTCACTTCATTTACTCACACATTAAATTCAAACACAGATATACCTATGCATGTATGTATACGTATGACGATAACCTTTTCTACACAAACCTGAAATTCGTAAGCTACTCACACGTCTCTCTCATGCCCAATTTCCTTTTAGGATTCTCTGAACTACAAATGTGCAATAGCCATCTACATAAAATGTTTTATATGTCTTTGTCATTACAAAATTATGAGGACCCAATTCTACATTTTCAATGTGAAACAGTGAAAGACACTCGCTCGCTTTTCTCCTTTTAAACTAATGATTACTAATTAATATGCACAATATACCCCCTGACTTTTCATAACAGTGTTTTTCAAAATATGACAGTGCGATCCATCGATAAAGGGGAAATAAATATCCTAACGTTATTTGATATGTGATACAAATATCACACATATTATAGGTTATATGTGTGATAATAGGTTGTAAATTATTTGGTAAAAAATGTTGAAATTCAAATATCAAATGAAATTCCTTTCATTTTACAATTTATAGCTGCAACGTTAGTAAATATTCACAAGCAGTTTCTATTACCTTTGTGAGTAATCAATTCCAAAACTCAATCTCATATTTAAAAGTATAGTAGTTTTGTTATAATTACAAACATAAATTTGCAGACATTAGATCTACTATTAAAATTGAATTTAATATTATTATTGATTCTAATTAAAATGCAAATGTTTTCAAAAACTCACGAATATTTCATTTCGTGGTCTGTTGAATATTCATCCACTACAATTGCAATGTTCCGTATTTCTCACGTATCAAGTATTGTATATGTTTCTTTGTAGAAAATCTTGGACTCATCAAGAATTAATGAATGAATCTTGTGATTGGGACTGATTGAGCATATGCAAATTCAAGCATTAATTCAGATGCATCGCCAAGAAAAGTTGAAGTAACCTTAGAATATCGGTTTGTAGCAAAGGGCTATGTTAATTGCTCAGATATAATTTTGCTCGTGAATATTTCATTGTTAATGTTAGCATTATAATTAGGATACGTATGAAATGGATGTCTGACTGAACTTGTTTAAATTCCATAAAAAATGCTAGCGTACTTACAATGTGTAAAAGAAGAGGTTGCAATAATCCTAATGAGTAGATGGCTAGTAATTAGAAATTAAATTCATGAATTTATGATTAGCTATTATAGTAAACAAAGATGATCATAACATGCAACAAGTGCATTTAATTCTAATTGTTCTTCGTTTGTAGTAAAAAGTAAACAAATATCAGTGGCACAAGTAAATAAAAAAACAAATAAAGTGGCCATCCAGTAGTAATCGTGTTAATATTTGAGCTCTGCAATTTAAACGACACGTAGGTACATATGCGTCGTAGTATTTAAGTATGGTAAAAGAATGCAATTCAAGTTTCTGGGAATTTAGAAATGAGTTAATGAGCGAAAAAAATGAAAAAGTAAAGGGCAAGCTGAAATCAAAGCCAATAACCCAAACAAATCTAGATTATTTATTGAGTTCAATGCAAAATGCATCACATTGTAGTATGTTCTGATAAATTTTAATGTAATGACTCGCTACACAATAGTAAGCATGCAACTTTATTTTTCAAATTGCTTTTATTTGCTATTGTGATGATTTATAGCTATCACATTATGCATCAAATCAAGTGGGATGGGATTTACTTGCTGACCGGCTCACTGTACTTAATAAGTAAGTAGATTTTCTTAAGTAGATTACTGATTCAACTTCTACCGTGTGTCTATGTCGAATGTCGAGCGGTGGATGTACTTACTCGCGTGCAGAATAAGGTAAAACATGATCGAATCTGATATGATGTGCTATTATGGCTAATGTTATGTCATGATAGTTCAACTTCAATTCAAAATAAGGCACTACCACGTTATTAACTTTGAGAAAACGCAAAGGCTTCGTTGGTAGAAGCAAGCCCCTTTAATTTCATATTATTTACAATACACAGATACACGTGTACTAGTAATGTAGCAGTAGTCGCATTCATTCAATGCTCAATGTGATCATCACAATGAAAACACTATAATTATTATTATGCCTTTTTGCATCACAAAACATCAGAAAATCATTTATTACATGAAATTATATTTGTCGATTTATTTCAGTTGAATTTATCCAACATCCAACCAACCAATTGCCAATTTCATCCAAGAAAATCATAAATTACATTTAAAAATGCACTCTGCTACACAAAAGTAAGAATATAAAGTAAAAAAAATGTTGCAATAAGCGTTCCTTGAATGTTAAGTTCAATATTTTAGGTGCGATGGTGCGAAACTCAAGGAAAAATTATGAAATAGTGCATTCCACCTTATCAAAACATATCAACTTTGTGTACATATTCAATTTACCATTCCCAGACTACTAGAGCAAAGGCAAAAACACTTAGGATTTGACTTTTAATGAAATTAAAAGGAAAAGCAAGGTGAATATCTCCATTGTATATTTCTAATCTTGAGTACACACAATAAAACACCAAGACGTAGTCGATAAAAATACGCAGCCACATTTCTCGCATCTCTCAATTACAGATATGTACACTTAAAATCTTAGCATGACAATTTATATCACATAGATCACTAAGAATAACATGAATGAATCCCAAACTCCTACCATTCACATTCTTTTCTGCATACTTCCAATGATATGTGGCTAGGGCGAATTTTTCTCTACACTATTAGTGCCACTATGATAAAAATTATGCACTCAGCTTCCATTTGTTCATAGAAAGAACTATAGATTATACTATATAATATATTATGCATTGTCAGACTACGTGATAATACGCAGTAGGATTTGCTGTCATCTATATGAGGCTGATAAGATGTTTGGATTTTTAGCCTGTAGGCTAGGGTGTGGAAATCTCAGACTGCAAAAGTCAACCCAAGCCAAAGTGTAATATGACTAAGCAGCCCGTGCCCTACTTTGCAAACCAGACCAGGTGTGCTTTTCTCTGTTTATCATCCTATCCTTCTCTAAACTCATTCTGCCAACTACTCACTTAGCTTCACTTTTATTAATGTGAGATCCTTCTATTTACTTATACGGAGCAACCTGATGAAAATATACAAATTGCTTTTTTATTATATCATACTCTCTCATTAATCTACTAATATCAGTTTACTTAGGTTGTCTCTATCATCATTAGTTATTATTGTAACACCCTGAGTTTATTTACTACGCACTACTACTACGTGTGTGACAACAACTTTTAAATACATAAATATCTAACTACGTTGTACAAATACCTGTCAACACTATTTTCCTATTCTAAAGCCCGTTTCAGATTATTGCAAAGGCAACACAAAAAACCTAAATTAGGGCTTTTTGCAGATTCAGCTGTTGTTGACAATTTTGCATAACTTGAAAATTGTAATATTGCAAAAGTTTTTACCTTTGAACTTGAGGGAGCGAGCTAGGTTGTTTTTATCTGTCGAAGTGAACAATTCATTCGTTTGTCAAATGCAGAATCATTAATCTTACTTTTGATTTAAAGTCCATACATCCTTGTATATACTTATTATCGATATTGGTTTTCTTTGATTTCCCAACAAAGGAATTGAGTGCAATGATGCAATTTAAAAAGCATTGTTCTGACAAAACGGAGAACTAAAGAAGCTTATCTTTCAATAGCAGATTAATGGATCAAAGGTCATACTCCCATACTTTCTAATAATAGATAGCATTTACATGCATGTAGTCATTACAAACATGTATCAGGGATAGATACAGTAAATTATTTCGAAAAACACCTAAAGCATATTGTGATGTTTTGTAATGTATCGTCCGTTACTTCAATTTAACCACAGTGTAACCACTGGCCAACCTTGGTTGGACAATGTCACATTTTTTGAAGCTTTAAAAAAATTGACTTGGGCATTGAAATATTTGTAGCTTTTATGTATTGAAAGTAAAGAAGACCACCTCTACTCTGTGTCTGTATGCTCGTCCACTATTTTTGCTATTGCCAAATAAAACTATGAATTGAACTTTTATGTTGTAAATTAAAATTGTCTTTTTTCTAATTAAAAGTTTTGAATCTGAATTGTTAGTGTACGTAGCCTTTTTTGTAAAACGATATGAATAGTTTTTACAGGTGCTAATCACGTTAATTGAAAAGGAAAAAAGTCGAAAATACTAGTTTGGTGACCAAAAGTACTTAATTAGATATATTGCTAATAGAAGCATTGGTAACACATGTAAATGGCAGTCTATATACATATTAATTAATTAATGCATCTCTGACAAAACAGTGCGAGTTAGGAATTACATAAGAAAAACGTAACTTGTTTCATCGCATCGGCCATTAGCCACCATGTATTTTGTATAGTGGATATTGAGTGGCAACTGGTAGTAGTTCGTTAGCACTCTCATTGGCAATCACGTAATGACCTTTTATGATGCAATTGTTAAAAACTGCCGAATTTCTCTCGCCTTATCAAAATTCTAAATTACATGGCCACCATCATCAAATCTATGTTTCCCATTGACTTTAAGTAACAACGAACTAGTTTCATATAGTTATTGACTAGAATCATAATAAGTCAATACATTTTACAAAACTTACAATATCAAACAAGTATGTAGTAGCTAGGTCGCCAATGATGACTTACGATTATTGAACTACAATTTTCGATTTCATTGCTGCATCGCACAAGATACAAGTTTGTGTCTGCATAACTTGTAATATGATATTATGATACAGTTACTTATGCTTATAGATATACAAGGAAATGAATTAATTACCCGCACATACTAATTTCTGATTAGCCAACGCATCTAATTGTTATTTGCAATAAATGAGATATTATTTATATCTTTTAAGTCGAAAAATCAAGTTAAACCAGAAAATAATTCTGAAATAAATATTCAGATCAAACAACCAGAAATTATGGTAGCGATCTGGTTTTTGGGCCACCACATCACCACAAAGTACCGCAACATATTGGCAAAAGCAAATGACAACCATTTAAAATAATTACTTTTTATTTGCTTCCAACATCCGACCAGTTCCCTCACAAAATATCAATACCCAAAATCAACAGTTTAACGAGATTATTGTAAGGAGCATAATAACAACTCTGTGACTTGATAACTATTACAAAATGGATGTTCAAGATGCATTGTAAGATTGTAAGGATTTATTTTGTAGCCAACACATGCATCAAGAGATAACGTCTGCCGAATATGTTGAACATGTGAAATGTGTTCTTTTAAATGCGTACAGGATAAATGGAAGCAATCAATAGTTTATTATTTCTAAGCTACTTCTTTGGTTTCTTGTGCTGGGTCAAAAATTAGGGCAACTTTTACTTAATGAAGCTGCCATGCATGTGGTTGCTCTGAGATGATGCATTGATTTTAATGGTAGCGACATTTAATTCTGTAAGATGTAATGCAAGATCCTTGCTATATTTAAGACACTGTATCTTTTAGAGAGACGTTCATTCATTGATTAAAGCTTTTACGGTGATTCTCTCAGTTGGTTTGTGCAGAAGCCTAGCCTCTAGTCAGATTGTGATCTCTTTCAAAGATACTTAACGTTCGGTTTTCCTCTTATTATTCGTAATTATGACTGGAGGGTAAGTGATGTGACGCACATTGTGAAAATGAATTGGTATCTTCTTAGCATTACAAATATCATGTTTGTGTACTAGTACGTGTAACTGTATTACCACACACTAAAATGAGCTACAACTTATTTCGTCGTCGGCAACAATGATAATAATTGTAAGAACAACTGAACAAGAGACATAGTATACCTATATATCCTATCATATGCTCTTTTGTTACTCTATTATGCAATAGTTGCTGTGTAGTGTCTCAGAAATTACAATTGGATTGAATTCATTCAGTGAATAACTAAAGACAAAAGGAAAATTGGTCTAAATAGCAAGTGCCTGTGCCTTGTTTTGGTCAGGCCAAGTATTTGTATTACATTATACTTTGTATTACTATTCCATTGTTGTGTGATGTATATGATTATGGAAAAGGGAAGGAGGCAAGGCAATGGTAGCAATTGCAAGTGTAATTGTAATTGTAACACTTAGTTGTCTTGATACAATTCCTCCATGTATTACACACATAACTACTGTGTGTATACAGAACACGCACAAAATGGACTTCACAATAAACAACAAGAATTCCATACACACAGTTCAACAATGTGCATAGATTCCCATTCATTCACAATCTATATAAGGTGTAAGCAATAGAAATATTATAAGAAGCATATGATTTGAGTACTATAAGAAAGTGGTCGTGGACCTGACATGTAGAAAATGGTTAATCAACCTCCTTCGTAGAATTAATACATTATAGAGCACATTCCATTACTTTTAATGTAGTATACACCTTTACCTTAATAAGAACTAATCAGGAATTGCAATAATAGGTACCATTGACTTACATTACACATTAGTTCTTCCTCTATAAATTATGTCGTCGTGAAGTAGAGTCAACGATTTACTCATTCATAACATGTAAGAAATATGCTGCGGTGTGGGTGAAAATTACATTATACTAGAACTTAGAAGAGAGCCGACACTGAAACTAGGATGTTTTTGTGGGAACTTCTCTCGGCGATTGTAATAGAGCGCGATCTAATCATAATTAGTAAAAAAGCAAACATTTTGTTACAATTATAATTCTAAATGAAGTAAGTGAACTGATTTTCTTTTGCGCTAAACTTCGTGGCAATGAGCTAATATCTTGCAGAAAGGAGTTACAAGAACAACCACATGAAAAAATAATTACCTTTTCCTCCAATCTAATTTGTTTTTTACCGTGTCGAAGATATTCTTTGCAGATAAATCCTATCAAACGGTATTAATTAATAAATTTCTTTTTCTCGGACACATTTTAATTTATTTGCAAAAGGTAACGAAATGGAAAATCGAGAATTAGCATAACAAATGTGGACACTAGATCAACATGACATGTACCTTAGATAAGATACACAATACAATCTTTTTCTTTTTTCTAATGACTAACTTCCACCACTGCAGAAATTGGATAAGCACTTATAATTTACTTTCGTTGATTACCTTACTAATGTAAAGATAATACGCGTACTAGATATCCACTGATTTTTTTGCATATCATTACGCAGAGTTAGTAGATACTTTGTTGCCACTGCTTTTCAAGTAGCTAATCCATTCTGATTACTTTGTTTTTGCAAGAGATTTTGACGTGAGAGAGCCTTAGAGCTAAATTACTAGTGCTCTCTGACATAACTTTCCTCCACTTTACATTTGCCGAGCATTAAATGCAGATACATCCATTCATTTCAAACTATTACCATCCACTTGTCAGTTTCATTCTTTATAGAACATCGTGTAATATTAGTTTGCTTACTTAGAGATTGCAAAGTATTTAGATACTATGCTCAAAGTTTTAATTTATAGAGATGAAATAAAAAACTGATGTGACTTGATATGAGAGACAAGCTCTTTTTTGTACTAGCTGACCATTTTTGGACTTGCTTTCCTTTTCTGAACATCAATTTTATCTTCTTGGCTTAACTTTTGCCTCCTTTGTGTTTCATTACATATTAAAATATTTAGAATCGCTCATGCATGTAATGCGCATTATGTAAACATAAATATTGTAGAATATCTTTTGTTACTGAACATGTGTATGTACATATCTGTTCATGTATGTAGTTTTGATGTAGCTAGTATTATTGCTGTGAACATTTCACTACATAACATGAAAATTGCAGAATTGAATCATTTTTCGTCAGACGATCGTGGTTAATAAATCAGTGATTGATAGAATNCATAAATATTGTATAATATCTTTTGTTACTGAACATGTGTATGTACATATCTGTTCATGTGTGTAGTTTTGATGTAGCTAGTATTATTGCTGTGAACATTTCACTACATAACATGAAAATTGCAGAATTGAATCATTTTTCGTCAGACGATCGTGGTTAATAAATCAGTGATTGATAGAATGAAGTGTCATATTAATTTTGCATTTTTTGACAATATACCCACACATGCTTAACATTAAATGTAAATACATTGTACATCATCAAGAATTTCCTAATCAAAGAAAGTACTTATAAAAGTATTGATATGTTGACAGCAGGAAAATATATAACAGTTCACACGGCATTTTGTAGGAATGCACCACTTACATTAAAAATTCAGAATAATTTAAAACTAACTTATTTATAACAGGTCGGTTAGTTTTGAGGAAAAGTAAAAATTATCGTACATAAATATGTGAATGAATATAAAATTAGTTTGTATTAGATATGTAACATATGTTTTCATAGTTCCATTGCCTATAAAATGTCTGATGTAAATGGGGATCGTAAATAAAATATATTATAATAATAGAATCTGTAACTCCAATACTTCCTTTTCATCAAAACGTGTCTTTTATCACAATCTTTTCGTATAAACGCCTAGGTATTTTGCATTTCGTGAAATTGCAATGCATCTCACATCTCACCTTGTATTTCGACCTACACACAAGGAGGTTATCAATACAACTTGTTAGCAAGTACTTAAGGCTATTCAATCAGAGGTAAATAAAGATTAGCAATAAATTGATACAGTTTTTTCATTTTTATACTACTTTTCAGACACTGTTTATCACATTGAAGTCGATATGTGTACGTATGTAAGATGAAAACTTGGAGGGACCGTGTCACGACGTATCCAGTTTATAGGCAGCGAGCGAGTAATCTGGTTCAAGATGACCTTAGCTATTCTTAACAATCTTTGGCTGTGGCACAGGTGAGTAAGAATTGAGGAATCGTGTGCTTGCTTGCCTGCTGCATCTGATAATATATAATTATGCAATATTCCATTTGATGAAGTTTATTCTTGTTGCAAACGTAGATAACAACAAACACTAATGTTTCCCTTACAATAAAAATTGAGAATTGCAATTCCTTAATCCACAGACAGAGAGGAATTTTTATACCACAGGATGTCTGTACCTTGTTTTCGTTCCACTTTGTTAACTGCTTGCATCAATCTCAACAATTAACCTTGAATAACGAATAATTTAAAACTTGGTAGTATATAGCCTTAATATATGTTTCAATTATCAACATATATTTTAGCAATATGATACATAATATGATCTATAAAGGAAGTTTTGAGTGTTACACAAGATAAGACTCCAAAAATACAGGATAATTCTTTTCCTACTCACGTCTCACCTGTCCAGCATTTTTTTAACACAAACGCAAACGACTTCTTTATTCTTGCCCTAAACTTAAAAAGAAACTCGTCTTTGCCAAACAAAATTCTTCCAGTCGTACTTATTTACTTAAATTCCTCAATCCTTATCTCATTTGTCATTTTCAATTTTACATTGTAGTTTCATTAGCACACAATCATTCATTTGTTTCAAGTTAGCTTCAATATTCGTATTCATAACTGGTACATCAATTAGGCACATAATTAATACATATCAAAGCGTAGCGATAACTCCCCTTTTTCTGCAGACAAAAAATTCAGTCACGACGAGATTTAAAGACTCGTTTGTTTACTGGAGGGATAAGTATTCAGTTGCAAACAAATCTTATATTTGTGGTATCAGACCAATCTATTTTCCTGTCACTTAGGATGTCTTTGTTGGTAGTAGGGTTGCCACTGCGTAGCATTACATCTTATATACAATAATATAAAAATGCGTAATATTAAATTCATCACCCTCAGCGATACAATCTGCTTTCTTTAGTGGAATTTATCATATATATATTATGACACGATGGGTAAACTATCTACATGTTATAGGAAGAGAGGTAATTAATCCTGCTGTAATAATTTTAAAATGGGATTACAGTAATAATATTTAGGAAATAACAAATCGTTAGAGCCCATTATTAGGACACAAAATTCAAAACTGTATCTTTTCAACCTCACACGGGGAAAACATTTCCAAAATAAAGCATGATAAAAACAAAAGAAAGATCAGCAATGCTATAAAACTTGATAGGAAAAGAGTGTGTTAAAAAAGTGCCCTTGTCAATGTTGAATCGCATCTTATTATTGCATCATTCGTTCTGTTTAGGATTTTGGTTATCTTGAACTACATCTCCTCCTTTTCCATTAGGTAGTTTGTAGAAGAGAAACAAGGAGTAATGTAAGATAAAGCATAGTACTAGTACAAGATCTGAAAGTGTATACTTATGTATGGGTCATGATTAGTTCTAGTAGTAATAGTAATAGTATAGGGAATGTTATGGACGTAAGTCGGCGGCACCACAAAATTACTATCTGTAAGCTACACCTCCATCATTAGTTTACTTATGGAGAGATGGACATATCCATCTAAGACGTAGCTACATCAATGAAATGAAACAGACTGAAATTACACTAACAATAGGGTAATCTATGTCTACAATTCAATAGAGTAGTTTACACAGACAAATCTCCTATTATCTTTGTCTATGCACTTATTTTCAATAATGTTCGTGTCTACAGTTGCACTTAATATCTATATCAGCGTCAAGAAAAGCGAAAGAGCTAATTCATCAAGCTTTACTACGTTTACTTCAATTTACTTCTTTTCACGACGGATGGAAATGAGATAAGTATATCTTGGATTGGCGAAAGCGTTATGTCTTTACACATAATATATTCCCTGATTATTTAACTATAGTGTTGATACATATACGAATATAGGTACACAGTCACAGAGATATTTTAGTACATTTACACTTGTATCTTGTAACAAAGCTTGATTAGTTCACTACCATTGTCTTCCTTTTCAAATTGTACAAACAGAAAAGAAGGAGCACATCTGTTAGTAATCAGCCAGAAGTATTCTTTGTAGAATATTTCACTTTGTTGTTGTGGGATGTATGCGAACTATTCTTCCCTTTCCCTTAGTTAATCCACATAGTAAATACATAACACACTATATAATATAAAAGCTATATAGACACTGTGAAAAAAAGAGTAGACATTAAAACGTGCTCTGACTTGGCCTAACTTACGGAATTTTCTTGTCGTTATTGCAATATTACAACGTGGCTACAGTTACGTTACCTTTACCTGATTTGATTAGCAGAGTTCTCTCACATTCGTCTTTTCTGGCGGATATCACTCCTTGTTTCAACACTACATTAACTTAAGTGCACTTAACTCAGAGGGATGTAAACAGAACGTATTTGGGATACAGTGATGATGACAATGACAGCTATGGGCAGCCCTACTACTACAATCTAAACTCTATTAACACTCAAAGAATCTAGCACTAGGTATTCACTTTCATCTACTCAAAACCAAAGATTCAAAAACGATGATATGGCAATAATTATATATTAAATATGCATCGCTTTTTTATGGGTGTGTGCATAGCTAGAGATAAATATGGAATTTTGCTTTGTCTTTATCACACTGAAAGGAAGGAACTTAAATGAACTTTGTAAGCGTGTAAATCTAATAATAATATAAACATTATAATATTCACTTCACGGTATGTGTACATTTTGTACACACGTCTAAAATAGACACATACGGAAGATTTAAGGTGGTAGTGACGTTGATAAATATTATAGACTGCAACAGGAAGAAAAGTTTATGAAAGGCTAATCCAAATAAAATGACACTTTTACAATATGCTAAGCGAAGCAACATTGAATTTTTTTTCATCTGTTCGTAATGTGATGTAATTTATAAAGAATTAGTAATTATTCAGAAACGGTAACATATTTATGAATTAAATTTTAATTTGCTTGTGACATGATAGAATTAATTTAGAAATATTTAAGACCCAAGCCAAAATACTTTCTAAGTAAAACATGAATAGTAATAATAAAATGATTAGAACGTAAGTAGGTAGGTAGCTATATACTATCTGTATTTATGATATTCCCGATTAAAATACGCACATATTACATGTACGCATGTAAAATATGTAATAAAAAACTTTTTTTGGATTATGCGATTATCATGCATTGTCATTCTAATTTAAAAGATTGATTGTGTCGTGTCAATTGAGAAGGAGACAATTGAATAGTTCTGAAACTATAAGTTCCTTTGTATGTACATTTGCCGGTAAGTTTCCGATTGACTTGACAATGGCGACCAAGGTTTTCCCCATATTCCCCGCGGTCTTAAACAATCATTCTTATTTTTTACTTATCAGTCTGCGCATCTTTGTTTGCAATTGCTAGCATTGACTTCAAGCCAATCACTTCACGCTCTTTCGAATTAAAATACTTTATAGCATCCTGATAAAATGATGCGAAAGCGACAAGCACAAGAGATAAAAGTTCTCAGTTCTCACAAGTAAGTTACATCTAATAA
Organism: Tomocerus nigrus; assembly: GCA_019776505.1. NCBI lineage: Eukaryota > Metazoa > Arthropoda > Collembola > Entomobryomorpha > Tomoceridae > Tomocerus > Tomocerus nigrus. Next base: position 465 of record JABASI010005035.1, on the reverse strand, counting down.
TAGTAATAATAGTATTTCCATGCATAAAATGTTTAAGTTGTAGGTACTTGGACAGGACGTGGTAGGTTGGTGTATTAAAGGAACGCGAAGAAGGAATGAAGCAGATTCTAAATAAAGATAAAGCTAATCTGTTGAGATTAAAAAAGTAAGTGCTTATTAAGCTGAAGGCATCTTTCCTCAGAAATCCTAAGTCATGACGTGACGTGAGTCTAACAATATCAAAATATACTTAGCGTTTGTAAATGTAAAAGTATCAAAGATAGGAGGGGCACTTTTCACACAGTGTATCATAATAGTTTAGTCTTTGAAGATTACGTACTTTTTACGTATTCTTATTATATAATATCATTGTATAATGTATATAGCTATCCATATATAAATACTATGTATAATATGACAATAAAAAAGAAATTAAACTTGTCTACTGCTAAGTACAGGTAAGGAATTCTATGAAAATAGATAATT
>JABASI010005034.1:0-12971 GCA_019776505.1 Tomocerus nigrus | reverse complement strand
GTTTGGACAACTTGATTAGTTTCCAAGTTTCAATAGCACTACAAACATATATCTGTACTTTCGCTACTTAAATTGCATATATGTAGGTATGTGTATTTGCCCAATTATCGAAGGCTGCATATATTTACGTTTTAAATTCCTTTCTCATATTCTATAAAAGTGCCTCAAAACGTATTGACATTAAGTTGAAGTCAGAATTCTCGGTAATTGTCCTCTTTTCGATTAAAATCCAATTAAAGAAATTCATTGTTAAGACACAATCCATTAATTTACTACCAAAAACATAATTATTAGTACGTTTTACATTAATAACTATCTTATCTTATCGCAATTTATGAAAAGTAATTGGATCTTGTAAAAAGATACTGCCCTGTGGTGTACAGATGTGAATATTCATTATGTAAAATTTGCCGTTGTTGGGGTTAATTGCATAATAATATGTTAAGCAATACTTGTCTGTATCGTAATAAAGTAAGATGAAGTCATGTTGGGTAAAAAAATTAAGGATTTGATAGATAACTGCCTGGTAGACGAGTTTTAATCTGAGTTTGAGCTATTGTACTAATAAATTCTTTGTAGAGTTAAATAGATTGAAGAACGTAGGCAATAAGGACAACTTTCCCTGTTGAATTATTACATTCCGGGTGGAAGGAAGCACGTCCGTAGCGCACTTTTGGTGAACCTGCATCTAATGTATAATGGCTAAATCGATAAAACTACACAAGTTGGCATTTACTAGAGCAGCGTAATAAATAACAACTGCATTCATGGGTTAGGTCATTACTTTTATGGTCATCCACGATACGCGCGTAAAACTTTGGCTTATCCTCCGAACTGAAAGAAATAAGGGCTGACGCGCGTGATACTTAATTACGAGGTAGTTAAGCATAATTAGTAAACTTTTGCAAGCTTTTCATTACTTATTCTTATATTATTCTCATTTTATGCCGACATACTACTCAACTCAACTCGCATTGTGCTCCCTGTATTTATACGCAATAAATTTTAAACACTAACTAGGATAATCAGTGCAATAGTTTCGTCATCACATTAATTTCTGTTATAGGAGTGAGACGTTATCATTAGCAGTAAGATTTCTTCCATAAGCACACATGGTCAGCACTCCAGGGCACGAAAGCTCATTAAATATCCAAGGGAAGCTAATAGAGAGTAAAAGCACAAAATTTCGACAGAAATGAAGCGGAAATAGATAAAGCAAAGGATTTCTACTGCACACATTAACTACAAGACATGAATGTTAGACATGTTGGATACTTTTCCATAAAATGGGGTGGAACCAAAGACGAGACATCACATAATACCAAAGAAATGGCAAACAGAATGTTATTTGCAGTGTTAGTTTTGTTAGTTTAGTGTTAGTTGGTCAATACATTAGTCAGTTAGTGGTTTTGTTAGTTACAGTTTTGTAGCTTTCATCCAGATGTGCTCCCAATCCCAATCTACATAAACTACATATTACACTATTTATATATAGAGATAAATACTTCTAGAATATCTTGAGCAACTAACAAATCAATTCACATTACGATAACTACGTAGGTAATCTAAAGAACTACTTTTTATACTACTTCATACTTTCTTTTACTTATACTACAGTACAGAACCACTACAGTGTATAGGTATACGACTACTTTTCAATGTTAGTATAGTACATCAATCTCAAAGTTACTTTTTTTTACTGTTTTGTACGGCAATTACGATAGAAGTATTTTAAAAGTAGAATTTTGTGAAATGGAAAATAAGTTGAAAAGAGTAAAATCGAACAGGTCTTTGATACAAAGAGGAAATTAACAAATGAGACATTAAATAATTCTTAAAAGAGTACTTTTCAACTACTTGTTAGATATTATAAAACTAGGTAAACGTGGCCAACAATACACAACTGCAAATAAATAGTGAAAACTGACCTGTGGTACCGACTTTCAATTCAGACAGAGAGAGTGGCAGACTGAAGCCAGGTTATGTCCAGTCCTGGTTGTTTGAGTGTGGCTATTCTGTTCACTGATTTTGTGAGTTGTATGCAATTAAGGTGTTTTATGTTTGTTGTAGAGGTATATCTATTTAATTCGACAGACTACAACTAATTTAAAACAAATTAACAAAAGGCTAGTATGCTTAGAAGACCAGAAGTGCCAATTCCTGACCTCATTCTATAGATACTAAAAGTGTGCATGTACGTACATATACTATTTACTAACTGTAAGGTGTACGGCATGAAATCAACTTGTTGTTGATGATGACGATTTAGCATATATAAATCACACATTTATGCATTATAAGGCACTATTGTTAGTATCATTTTTTATTCTAGGGGGTATGCTTTTAAAGGTTCTCATGCTAAAAGTTTTCAGTTTGATAATTAAGCGTAAAATAAATTCTAGCTTCAAAAAGCAAGAATTACATATGCTTTATAAATATTTTGTATGTTAAAAGTGTAAAAAACCAGAAAAAACTCAAACAATTTCATAGGTAATTCAAAAGTTAAAGATTGAAAAATATAGGAAAAAGTAGCAATTGAAGTAGGCAGAAGCGTGAATGAATTCGTTTTAAATGTGGTTGTTGTATATTAGTAGCTACCTTAGCACACATCAAGTGCATCTAATTAACCTATAAGGTGTGTGTAGGTACGCTACCAAAAAATCTTGAGAGTACGTTTCTTGCTTATTAATTGTGGTTAACTTTTGTTTAATTAATGATGACCAGTTGATTAATGGTCTCTTCTTTTCATCACCCCAATTTATGAAAAGATTTTTAGAACGGTGAGGGTTTAGGAGAAATTAAAGGGTGAAAATAATATTTAGACATCCAATACGAAATAAATTACATAATAAATATCGTATATTCTCATTTAGTGACACCATTGTAAGTGTAACAATTCATAGTAATAGTACTACTTGAAAATTTTTGTTCTACTTGCACAGCATTATAATATGTTCATTTGTATATACTCTCAATTAGGAATTCATAATTACTTATTAAGTCTTACAAGATTACATCGAACAGTAAAATACGCCGCGCACCTCTCCACGTACAGAATTTCCTCGATTAGAATTCATCGCTTCAATATCCTACCTGGTATTGCCATACCGTTTTCTGATTCATTCAATAGTAAAAGAATTCTCATCAAAATGGATTAGTATTTAGTATTTTACAGTTCTATTGTATTTGTTTTTGTAAAACTTTTAGGTGATAAGGTTGTAAAAACACTAAAAGTGGCTTAGCATTGTACTACATGAGTTAGCAAGTACCAGGCAGAAAGAAGATAAGACTCTATTCGAGGGAATACGGTCATAGCTAATTAATATTTAATATTATAGCGATCTAAAACAACATTTAGATATATTTTTTTTCAATCTTCTTATCTATACATTTATATAGTTTCAATTCAACTAAATAGTATAATATCTGCGTTTAAGAGTTAGAATATTCAGTCTCTTCGATAAAGCTAAGTCTCCTATGACTCCTATCTATAGATAATAATTTATATGAGATTATACAGGGTTTACAGAAAAATTACCACAAAAACGGGAAAAAATATTTAGGATAATATAAAGTGGACCATTCCATTTAGTCACAAAAAGCACAAGACAATTTTACTGGACACAGGTACAACACGTAAGATAATGATAATATATAATCATATATTATAATGTATATGTATTCGTATAGAGAGGAAATTGGTTTATAATATGTATTAAATAGTTATATAATATTTGTTCAGCTTGGTTAAATGTAAAAAAAATCGCTGTAGGAAATATTGGAAACTAAATATTGGAAATGAATATTGTTGTTAGTTGGAAATAGCCATCATTAAGTAAAATGATATTACAGTCGTTCGTTCGTTGATCTCACCTTCGGTATTCTCCTCCTCACTCGCCTACCTCGTAATAATAGGAGATATGAAATTTTTACTAACTAATTACCTATAACTGCTAGCTTCGTACTCTAGATTTAATAATAGTTAACTCCATATCCTATAGCTTGTTACTGTTGTAATTCTCATGAGTATGAGTACAAGTAAAACATGCCTGGAAAGCATGGCGGAATTTGAGTGACATAATGTGGTAGAGAATAGGGTTAATGCAAGTAGACAAGTAGTAGAGCACTCCGGAAATGTATGTGAGAATATTGTAAGTCTTCTTAAGAGCTTCACTGGAGTCCAATATCCGAACTCCCCAAATTGCCAGAAGTCGTTGAGCGTGGAACGGAGCCCAGCAGACAAAGAAAGCCACCACAACTGCCACTGCAAATCAACAAAATACATCATTTGATTACAGCTCTTTCACCACCAGCACACCAATTTTTCACACGGCTGAATCTACGCTTTCAATTACAGTTCATTCGGCTAGCAAATCCATTTTACTTTACCATATATCGAAACTTTACATCCTACTACTACCTTTGCTGTTTACTTAAGTCGTACTTAATAAAATCGCTACTTTTTGGGTAACTACCTAATAGATACCAAATTTCTACACCTACGCAATGAATTCTTCATCTAAAGCCAGGGAACCACTTTCTGCTAGTAAACAATACAATGGAAGTAGAACTAAATTCCAGGCACGGCATCCGGAAATTTTTGGTGAATGTGGCTCCTGAAAATTTTCAATTGTTCCTACATGCAGCAGCATTTATATTGATTGAACCGTATGCACAACATCATTATTTTTGCATAGGAAACCTCAAATGACTTTTTTCAACAACATTTACCTTTATCTTCAAGCATCGTGTCATATACAGTAAGAAAAATCCGGGTTATTGTAAAAATTAAATTAAAATTAGAAATTACATAGGATACTAGTAGTACAGCTATTTGTGACCAGTTGCAGATTAAGTTCTAAATCCGCCGTACTAGAACTAGAACTAAACACCTCCCAGCTCTTGTGGCTTTTGAAAGTGGCTACTTGCTTCCTGATGGTAATAGCAACAATGGTTCAAGATCATGGTATCTACCCAAAAAATGTAACAAAGCATTTTACAGAGCATGGCTCCGAAATGTGGGTAATTGTAAGTTAGTAGGCTATAATTCCTGAAATTACAAGGCAAAATCGATTAATTAGATTCGCTTCACTGCTACTGACAAGGAGTTCAAAACTCTGAAATGTCGGAAGTAATTAAGTGAACGTTTTGTTAGTTTAGTTTAATGTGTAAACTCAGTCTCTCGAAAACTTAATTTGTCATGATTTGTTCCAAGTTCTGCCTAGTGAACCGTGCCCTTTATGCAATCATATTACTGCAGCTAACTAGAAGACCATAAGCTAATGCCTTCAAGAGAAACTTAACACAAGTCACGAAGTTGAGAAAACTGTTTTCTATCGCTGCGAATGATTCAGTTATCGTCCCTACATGATCCTGTCGGTAAAAATGACAATATTTATTGTGCTAGTGCAATATAAAAAGCAGATTAAGTAAATAACAGCTAATTGAGGGTTTCCAGCTCCTAATTTATGTCAGTTTTGTACGATGTAGGTGTGAATGTAATGGCCAAATGCGTGAAGTTTTCCATGACAAGAAGGTCGCTGACCCTTTGGCTATTTGTACAATGTTTTGCTTGATATAAAGAATTAATTGGTTATCTCGGGGACTGCCACTGAATAATTACTAACTCATTTTCTCTCCCACTTTTAGAGTTAAGCTAATTGACAAAGTTGAACGAATTAAAAATAGCTGTTACGAAATTAAGAGATCTCACGTAAACAAATCAAACAAACAGTATCACAGCTAATGCATGAGAAACTAATTACCATTATTTACCTCGCTAATACTAGGCTAGGTCTTTGAATAATGCATTGTTTGAAATTTAGTTTGTAGTTTGTGTCTATACTCAACTCGATTTCCCTATGAATTCCTTTCCAACCTTAATTCCACCCCGTCATTAATTCCACCCCGCTTTTCACCCGAACTTTCTTAAACTATCTAGGATTGTTTTTAGTAATGACCATTTCGTAATGACCATTTTTCCTAATCGTAGTCACACACAAAACAATCATGGATAGTATTCCAGGTGGAATTAACATTATTATTACACGTTCTCACACACAATTTATTACTGCTCCAAATACATAACCACTATGAACTTTGAAGTTTGTAGTAAATATCTTCTGTTCTTATGAATGTAGATTTATATCATGTACCTACTACTTACTTACATACGTACATCTACTACATCTGCCTTTTAAATAGGTCATGGAAATTGTTTTCCTCCTGAATTGACTTCCATGTTTCTGTCCAAAAAACCAGCAATGCTACTTCTTCTATCATTAAGAATTTAGAAGCTATTAAGACATTTAAAAAAAATACCTACTGTGCAATCTTCATTAGGAAAACCAGAGAGTAACAAATTCTCTTCGCACGTAGGCATTCGCATATTTGCAATTTGTCGAAACATCTTTTCATACTACAAATTGAGTACACCTACCATTCTCGCAGAGATGCAGAAGAATTCATTGTACTTTTAAACTACATTGAAGAAAATAATTCACGCCATAGCATCAAAGACTCAAATACAAAAAGATTCGATGAAATAAGAGAATATAATCTGATAATTCATAAAGTTGAAATTATTCCACTCCCTCACATAATACATATTATCCAACTTCACTAAAAGAAAATCTAATTAATAATTCTGAAAATTACATAGGCATTACAGTTTATTAATACAATATAAGTATTTGCTATTTGAAATATTTGGATTAGTTTCTCTATTTTTGGAGATATTACATGGAATAGCTATCAAGACACCTGCACCCTCTCAAACAGAGCCAAATTATAGGTGTTGTAGTACAGAGAGTCTATTTTTATTTGTGTATGAAAAAAAATATAATCTGTGTAATGAATGCAATATCACGGAAGTCACAGCAGGTAGCTTCCAAATACGACTCCTTTTCGTTAATTAATTCGTAAGCATACCTATTGTAATCATAATGAGCATAGAGATAGCGAGAGATAAATGTAGATATATTATTGTAGATAGACATCTATGCTGGCACCCGTCTGAATAAGCGATGATATATGAGCAAACCCAATTCAAACAGTAGTTTCCACAGGGTAAACTTTAGTTGACTCCTTTTTTACATAAAAGAGTAGCACATTTGTAAAGGATCAACAATGAAATGGTTGAGCTACGCTCCTGAAGCTCATTATCGTTTACTAGTTGGGAATTATGGGAATCCACTTGCTGGCTATTGCCATTTTGTCTGCACACGGACTGGCAAAGAGTATGAAAGTAGCCCGTTTACTGAAAGCTACCGAGCAATAAAAACTAATCCAAATAAATACATACGAATCGCGAATCGTGTATGCATACAAATGAGCAGAAAATCTATTTACACAGTACACTGACTGCGTAAAAAAACTAATGGTAAATAAGGGCGTTCCTATTATGGAAATTTTCTTAAGCATTTACTGAGTCATTTCCCTTCAACTCCATACTGACACAGTGTTTTAAAATATGCTAATAACGCCTCTGTAGTTTCCTAAACAGAGATCTGACAAATGACAAGGTCTCTTTATAGATACACCAGAAAAACCCTACCATGCCTTGTCAACCCCATGAAACATGCTTAACTAATAATGAAATGCATTTGCGCTTTATTTTAGTAATAGTCGTCTGGTGGCTATGATCTTGGTCACAATTTCTTATAAATTGCCTCACGTTTGTGAAAAATGTGATTTGCATTGAGAATTCTGTCGAAAAAAACTGCGTCGTACGTAATCCTAAAAAATGGAGCAGGAGAAACACTTAACTTAGGATCTCGACACCCAAAAAATTTTACGATCTGCATTTGTAAAAGTCAAGTAAAGAAGATTCCTTCCTTTAGGATGGAAAATCAATGAGAAAGTGCATAATATTAGATTTGTGCAACGAAGGTCTGAGGTCTGATCTATGCAATTCTTCAATTCAATTTGTCTAATATTTTATATAGTAAGTAGAGTCCTGTAGAATAATTTCGAGCTCAGCGTAGCTTTTTATTATCCTGCTGTGAGACTTAAAGTCTTTTTGCATCCCTTCCATTGTGCGCTAAGAAAAGAGTAAACAGCAGAGCCTGCACCAGGAGTGCAGTAGTGAGGCTAACCATAAGGAGTCCGCTAACCTAATAAATAACACCTGCCAAGGGGATACAAAAGGCTAGTTGTCAATGACAGATGAATCTGCTACATGTCCCAGGGCACTGAAGTTCATCCATTTCACAGAACAGAGCTATACATCTTCCGTGTGCACAATCTTCAGACTTCAGACTTCAGAACATGATACAACGTATTGTTATCCTTCTCAGTTTCCCTCTCTATTTTTAATACCTACTCTAATGCACTTCGTAAAGTATTGTAGACTTACAGACATTTTGCTAGAAGTTTTCTTGAAGAGAGGCTTATTCGGCTTAAAATGACAGGATTGACATTAGATTTTGCTTTCTTTGACCGAGAACCATTGTATATCTGCAAATATGGAGTGCATTACATCGTACATTCAACTCTAATGCATTATTGATCGATATAATATCAAGGACTAGGTAGGCAGTTATGAAATATTTTTCATAATCAAACAAAGGTCATGAATGTAATAATTGCATAAAAGATACCCCACAAGGACAAATAATAATAAAAATCTATTCACATGCCCATCCGTTTTCACTGGACATTTGCACTGAAAGAAAAAAGGAGCAAGTTGTTTACCTAGGTACAAGTTATTTGTTTTATTTGGTGAAAATATGTGTTCAGGTCAGAAAAGTAAATGTTATTCCAGCTAAAAGTCTTCGGGCTACGCTTGACAAACCTCTAGAAAAAACAAACAGGAAAAACTGAGAAAGATGAGAGTCAAGAAGATGAATGAATGAATGTATATCTGCCTACACATACTTATTGGCTAGAAAATAATGCACAGAAAAGTTTGCACACTTTGTTTGGACAGGTTTTATTTTCTGAAATACCTACTACGTCTTTATTCAGTGCTCCGAATGTACATAGCAATGGCAAATAGTAGGAAAAAAGACCTTTTTCCACTAACATCCTAGCAATTTATTGCAACACAACAAACATTTTTGCTACTCATGTGTATTCGACGATTGCAATAAGGAAAAAGACAATTTATTTATAGTTCAGTAGTCCAACATAAAGTTAGAAAGACAATAATCCGAGTTCATAAACAAAGCTCACTACTTTTGTGTTGTATTATGAAAGAAATTGGAGAGTTCAGTACATATTTATACAGCCAAACACAATGCACAGCATATTCGGAAATTACGTCGAAACAATAGCTAAGAAAAATGTATTACACCTCTAGCCTTACTGACTACAACAACAAAGGAATTAATTTTGTCTAGAGTATCACAGGAGAGAGAGATAGCTCACGATTCCTATTCTATTTCAAAAGCTGCATAGAAATATTCATCTGCGGCCCTTGTGCATGGCATCCATTTATCTGTATCAAATTGGGACTGGAAAGCCATTATTCATACAGCATCATGTTCGCCAGCTAACAGGTTTTTAACCCAAATAGGGAAATGCATACCTAAGCCGAATACGATCCTATTTAAAAGAGAGTGAATAGATAGAGAACAGGTGAACATGATCGGATGACTGATAATCCAATGGATTTCTTTAATATACACGGGTGAATGGTGACATATCACATTGAATACAAAACCCTTTAATAGGGATTTTAAAGCCAAAGGAGCAGAAGCTTAGACATTTACAACATACCTACCCAGATATACTTGGTAAGAATTCCTAAATCGTAACAGTACAAGATGGTGCGGAAAAGCACACATCAGAGAAGTGCCAGCTTATTTTTATTACGTTAGTGTCTCTCCCTGGGAAATATTATGATGAAGCAATCTTCGAAGACAAGTTTAGTTGCGAGCACTTGCTAGAAATGACATTTCATAAATATGAAATGCGATATGAACACGATATGTCTAGTTACTGAATCCATAGACGCAGATTTGATCTCAACTGACAGGAGATGAAGTGGGTGGATATGCAATTTCGGTGCACATTCCCCTCAATGTGCAATGGGCTTTTACGGTTTGCAGTCAAAATGTCATTACTTATTCTCAGAGAGATGTACATGCACTTTGACAGTCGGCAGTAGTTCAGTAGTTCTACTCTTTCTTTGATCGTATTACTCTTTTAGTCGATTTACTCGTGGGAATGTTCAAACTTGATTCCTTTTCAAATTCAAGGAAACTTATGAAATATTTATAGCCTTTTCCTTAATCTATTGAACACCGGTTTTCTTGATTCAATTTTTTCTAGGTTAAGACAATATTCCTATTTCCTAGTTTTTCCAAGGGGAAAATTCGGGTTACCTATATAATATTTATTTTATGTAGGTAAGTACCTAGATATTATTATTATGTTCTGAGTTCTGAATTCAAGGGCACCGTTAAGCGGTGTTATGTCGTCAACCACTTCTTGATTGCCTTTCGGCCGGGGGATATTAAATTTCCTTAGGTCACTGTAATACGATATGCTTTTCTATCACGTGTCATCTCAGTTCAATTAACGAAGCGATATAGGGTGTCTGCAATACAAACAGTGGCATTGAGTTGGAGTGGGATGAAAAAGAATCAAATACAGAAGATGATCCTGAAGTGAGAGCTCTCAAACTTCTCACGATTACATCGTTAAGAGTAACGCCTTGCCTTTGCTCTTCCAATAAGAGAAAGATGGTTCCAGTTTTTCTTTGAGTATCTTGGAGACCAAGTCCAGGATGGAAAATAGAAAAAAAGTGATCGTATTTATCGGTAAAAACTCTTTTATGTGTAGGAAGGCAATACAGCATAGCTAGGTATTACGTTGCTACAACTTATACTCATACTGGTGGGTAATAAAACCGCCCACCTAGATACTTTTTTCTGTACAATGAAAATCCGTCTCTCTGTGTGCTTTCTTCTAGTACAATGCATCCTACTGAGTACTGATGTAGGACACACAAGAGAAAGAGAGACCATAGAAGTCCCCGTAATAATCCCCGTTCATTCCATCTTCCATCACACCAAAGATGCGATATCTGGAATTCAGACACTTATTCAGATAAATTGGCAAGGAATAAGAGAACTATTTCAAGATGACTGCCTCTTTTGCCACAATATGTCTGAGGAAATTAAGTTTAACTAAGATTCCTTGATAATATTATAGGCTTAATGTGTCATACCAAATCAATTCACGGATTCCGACCTTCCTTAAAGAATTTGTATTGGACTTCCCTCTACTGCGCATTGCATATTTATTAGTCGGTAACCGGATTTCAAGACACTTTCCCTTCAAGGTTACCACTTCCTAGACAATTCTGTCACTTATGAATTTTATTATACCATTTGGATGCAGTTAAATAGTATAGTTATTTAACCTAACCTAGCACAAAAAGGAATTCTTATGTCTACTCTGTGTAGTTTCTACGTCTTTTACATTTTCTCACTTTGAAGAGCAAGGATAAATGGCTTCCCCTTCAAAGATGCTCGGAAATAATAGACATCCCACAAGAAAGACACTTCTTTACATGCAATATGCAATAAATACAGTTAAGAAAGTGAATCATTAATGTTAAAGAAAGCAACAGAAGAAGAGTAAGCTATCTGTCTTACTGAGAGCTACAGAGAGAGAGAGAGACTTAAACTTACAATGGTTTCTCCAAGAAAGGAAACGTCCTACTGTTTCTTCACACAAATGAAAAGAAATAAATTGAACGCATCTCCTCGCTTCAACTCATTCCTATTTCCATTTTCTTTCCAATGCACTTTTAACGTCCTTTTCTAGACAGAATTCCTTCATAATAAAAACGGCCAAGGCATCGCTATGGGCTCAAGTTAACCGAGCATTTAGTACTTGAAATCACTTGAAGAAATATTGGCTAACATTTATCAACTTGACTCCTTCTTTCCTTTTCCTATTCAAGATCAGATCTTTCTCAACATCAAAAACGGTGCGGTCTCTGTCGCAGAAGAGAATTCCTACTTTTTCATTTCAGATACCGGGTAGTATTCGTGCAGACATGTCGCCTACACGTACTCACTCTTAGAAACTTTCCTAAAAACTTTACCCTCAAGTTAAAAAACGTGCTGGAAAAAATTTCGACTATTTATCTACCTTCAGTACGATAAAAACCATTAAAGAGTGACCTTAATTTAGTATAATAAATTGCTTTAATTGCTCTTAATATCAAAACTGAAGTTCTTATGCACTGTAGTCATTCAGAAAATTCAAGTGGGCTAGACTTAACCCACTTACACTTTGGGTCGATAAATATTTGCATGTTCATTTTGAGAAAATTCGCCAAACCATTTTTGGGAAATTGCTAATTCAGTTGTATTGCATGATAAAGGAATAATGAAATAGAAATAGTATTTATGAGATTCCCTGAAATGGGACACTTTATTGGGAAAACGTCTTTGGAATTGCTGCAATGCAACTATAAAATGATTAATATCAAGTAACCCTCAATGACATTGCCAAATATTATGATTTCCATAAATGCATTTTCCAGAGAAAAGATGTTCTAGTGCCAAATGTAAAGCATATGAATGAACGTGGAATCCCGTCATTCCCGTCATCAGCATCTGCATGTAATAGCTATGCAGAAATATTGCCAGCGATAGAAGCACATTAAAATGTTTATGATGTGTAGCTGTGTGTCGGCAAGAGGACGGAGGAGAGTGCCTCTAAGAACGAGAATGAAAGTTGTGACGTGATGTCAAGTACAATAAAATTCAAAATATATAATTTGCATTCGTGAACACGTTTTCGTTGCATAATATATAAATTCTGCTTTCCGCAAGCTATAAATATGCATGCGCCTTCTCATTACTATTCCATTTTTAGCAAGGACCGTTGAGTCCTTTGCCAATGTAAAACCAGAACCAGGATCAGAACTAAACAGATCCAATGAATTCTCCAGAGAACCTCATTTTGAATTTTAAAAATGTTATCCTTATAAAAATTTAAGTTCTCTT
>JABASI010005033.1:2175-12972 GCA_019776505.1 Tomocerus nigrus | reverse complement strand
TAGCAGAAGGTAACAAAATTAATGTAGTGGAAACAAAACAAAAAAAGGACATTATGCAGCTAAAGGTCATTCTGGACGTTATCATTTTAGCCACTAGCTGTTTGTAGTAGTGTCAATCCATTCGTTGGGTTTACTTCGTTTATTAATAATGTAATAGACTTAGGTGTAATTATGTTTTTAATTTTGCTTCAGGTTTCTTTGGAATTTTAGGTTTTTAGGATTCATTTTTGTAATTTTAGTCATCTTACCTCAAGTACAAAATGTCGGAGAATTAATATGAAATGCTCTTTAAAATGCTTTGCCTTCCGTTTGCGCTAATCCGACGTTCTTAGTTTCTACGCATCAATTGATTAGAATTTTAGGATGCGTCGTAAAAGACTTATTACGAACAACGAACAAAAAATGACTGTTTTCCTGTTATAAACTGTTTGCTTTAGCATAAATGCAGGAAGTGCTTTATATTAATAAATTAATAATCAATTAATTCATTAAGTTCTGTGTATTTTGTGGATGTATTATTATATACCTAGGTACCTACTCTAATAGGAAGTAAAAAAATGAAGCAAGTTATAATAAGAAAGGCTGTCATAATAATTGTATTTGTGTTTTGACAGGTTGTTAATTACAGCAAAGGATGAGAAGAGCCTTCTTCGTACAGAGATATGGGATGAATTAATGAGAGTGGAAGAATTGGTGCGAAGCGTGAATATCGCAGACAATGGGAATAATTATACGTACGATGATTTGTGTGGTCGATGGCATGATGAAAAATTCGAAAATCATCATTTGGACCTTGGTGTTTTAATTCCGCAAATAGAAAATGGTTCTCTGAAATTGAGTTACCCAATATTTTTTAATTTGAAGACATATCGCGTCCATCCTCTTCCTCAGTACTTTGGGGGCATCGTTTTGTCCAATGATTCTCTCAGTGTGAGAAGCATCCAAGCTGTTTCACTCAACTATTTCCTTGCTGTGAACAACGACTACGAAGACTTGAGGTTCAGTTCTCATCAATCCACCTTTTGTCATTGTTATCGTATTACAAATAAAATTAATTTAATCTTGTCACGACTTAGTTATTAGTTCCTGCCTTGTTGTTATAAATACGACGTAGGTACTAAGTAAATACCAAAGAAAAGCTCCATGCATGGCTTAATAACACATTTTTATTAATTAGTGAAATTATTTTTATTCCAGGGGAGAAAAATGGGAACTGGCTCTAAAGGAACAACTCGAGAACATGAGAAATGTCTGGAAACTTATCAACGTCCACTTTATCACTCTAAAGCACATGGAACAGGAAATTGACAAAAACTTTTTCACTATCGTTGAGCCTCTGATCTACATCCTTGCACTAGGCTCCGTTTTTACCATTGCTACGTCCATGATGGCCGACTGGGTCAGATCCAAGGTATCCCTTTAGCTTTTTTTCGTGCAACGTCATTTAATTCCCAGATATACGCGTTAAATACCCTCGTGAACAAAAAAATAAAAACATCATGAGCTTTTGAACATTCGAGATAATATAATTACATTTCTTGGGATGAAAAATTCTCGGGGATTATGGATTGCATTTAAATTAATATCTTAGGTACTTTTTTGCATTTTTATTGTGTACTAAAAAATTATTTTTCTCTTTTTAAATTAATTTGTGGTTGAAAATTACTTTTCTCATTTTAAATTATTTTTTAGTTGAAAATTACTTTTCTCTTCTTAAATTATTTTTTAGTTGAAAATTACTTTTCTCTTTTGAAATTAATTTGTAGTTAAAAATTATTTCATTGATTAATCTTTACTGTTTTTTAGTTCACGTGTATAAAAGTTTAATGCTTAAATTGGATTTAAATAAAAAAACACAGTAATTACAATGGTAAATCTACATTTAAATTGGGACATAAATTGGTACTACCATGCTTAGTGTAAAAATATAATATTGTAATGAGGATTAATTAAAGGATCATATTAATCTTCATTAATTAATTCCTATAGCCTTGGCTGGGGTTCGTGGGAATGCTGTCATCTGGTTTAGGAGCCATTGCAGCTTGTGGACTGGTGTGTTACTTTGATGTACCTTTTTGTGGACTCGTTATGTGTGTTCCCTTCATTCTTTGTGGCATTGGCAAGTCTAAAAATAAACAACTTTTATCACATTTCTCAATCTTAAGTGCACTTAAATGAAAATGATATAAATATAATATAGTGCAATGAGAATATATTATATAAATACTTCTGGAACCCCTCCTCACCGTTTCACATGATCATTTACTTGAACAAACTCTTTTTTTGTGGATTTCCCATTGGACAATAATTAACCTACTGATGAGAACTGAAAGGAATTAAATAGCTCGTAAAATATCAAAGATAGAAATAACAAGCTATAAATCCTCACAGTGATCACGACTAGGGACAAGTAACTCGTCATGCTAGATCCAATAAAATAAATATTCTATGAATGATGTTGTTTATTCCTGTTAGAGATTACAGGACACGGAAACGTATTTGTTTCATAGAGACGTACTTATCTTATTGTTAGTAGTAGTGACCAGTTTTCATTTAAATCTAGCCAAGACTCGTATTTACAAGCTCGCACGTGAATATTACGTAAAAATTCGTAATAAATGTATTTTTGAGAAAAAGCTACAGAACATCAATTCATAAAAGGAATTGAATCTTAATTTCCTTCATTGAAAAAATAGAGATAACAAGTTCCCATTCCGTCATTCACTAAAATAGCATGCTGAAAATCTGAAGATATATTTAAGTTGATCAATGTCCACGATATTTTTAGCTACCACTACGAATGATATGAGGATATGTTTTACCTACTATAATGAACTCGATTAATTGTCGTTGTAATGATTTTGAATGAGCTGGGTATTATAAAAATTAGTATGGAGGCTGACAGGTGAATTGAGAAACAATGAGAATTTTTCTAGCTATCAATTTTGCAAAAACGCTGGCAAATATTTTCAACTTTTTAAAAGTGTATACTCATTAATATATTGTTTGTCCCAGATAATAATGGCTATATAGTTTTATATATTTTGTTGGACTGGAGGTCTGGAGACTTGAATTTTATCTGTTTATAGTTTATATAGTCCGAAAATTTTTCCCCATTATTTTTACCGAAATTGAAAGTAATATGACAATCATTTACAAACCTTGTGCGTGTTTAGTATAGAAAGACAAATTGATCTTAGTAAAAGAAGCAAAAGTAATTTTGAACTGAAAATTTTTTAGGGATCGATGATATGTTTGTAATGCTGGCAGCATGGCGGCAAACATCTCCAGAGGATCCTGTCCCCAAAAGGCAATTTACTATATTAATCTGTTGTATTTTATGCATTTAATAATTAATTTAAGATTAAAATGATATTAATAAATAAATGCCTTTTTTATCAGGTTAGCGGAATGCTATTCCGAATCAGCAGTGGTAAGTTTTACATATTTAAAAAAAAAACTTGTTTTTCTTATAAAAAATATCAAACTTTAAAGTTATAATCTTTATTGTTTATAGAGCATTACGATTACCACTCTCACAGACGCTCTCTCATTTTACATCGGGTAAATATATTGGAATATTTTATGATTTTAACAATGCAATTCAAAAACTTTGTTAACTCAAATGTTATTCATGTGAAAATAGATATCTCACTCCTATCCCGACAATTCAATTTTTTTCAATTTACGCTGGAACCGGAGTGGTAATGAAATAAAAATACTTAATGACATGTTAAATACATTCTTACATTGTAGTCTGCAATTTTGTGTGTAGTATTTAAAATATTTTTATATTTTTCATTCATCTAGATGTTTATTTACGTCTGGCACATCTTTTTCTTTGGTAATAAAATATTTTTCAATTATTTAAATTTTAAATTAACCTATCAATATGGAATAATGTTTAAATAATAATAATTCTTATTTATATTTTAGGTGCTTTCGTTGCGATTAGTGGGTAAGTTTTTTAATTGTCTCCCAGGAAGGAATAACTAATTAAATCGTCCACAACTAAATATAATAATAATTTTAATCGCCATTATATTTTAGATATCATGAAGCAGAAAATAGACATTCAGTGCTTTGGTGGAAAACTGCTATTCCTAAATCTAAATCTGGTACACCTGCAATAATAATAATTAAAAAACATTATTTTGCTGTTACATCTCATTAAAGGGGCTAATTCTAAATTTTATTGTTTTAAGAATCTCTGACTCCATTTTATCGTCTTTTCTTCACTGGGGGCACTGACAAGGAAGATCCTGGCAATCCCAAAAACATGACTGAGAATGGTGCCATGATATTCTTCAGGGATCGCTTTTCCCCTTTCATCTGTAATAAGTACGTTAAGGCTGCCGTGGTTGCTACTTTCGTTGCTTACATCGCCTTGTCATGTCTGGGCATCTCACAAATGGAAGAAGGGTTGAAAATCGATCGTCTGGTTCGAGAAGATTCTCGTCTTCAGCAATATTTCTCGTGTGAAATGAAATATTTCAAAAAATATCCGTTAAGAGTACAGGTAAATGCTGTTTACATTAACAAAGATCTTTTTCTTAGCAATTTTATTCATTTTTCGACCAATAATAATTAACCTTTAATTTTTCAGGTGGTGGTCACGACTCCATTAGACTACTCTAAGAAATCGGACCAAGACAGAATATTTAATCTTTTGGATAAATTTTACGCATTAGATCTTGTTACACAAGAATATGCAGAAAACTGGCTAAGAGATTACACTCGATTTGTGAAAAACTATCAAGATATCTACGACACAAATATTACAACAGAAAAAGAATTCATGACTGTTCTTCGGGAAGAATATCTTAGTGACAAAATAACGACGTCCCTTGATGTCGCATTCAATGAGAACAAAACCAAAATCCTAGCATCACGCTACATCATTCAAGTTCATAATGTCACAGACTACAATGATGAAAAAGAATTACTCAGGGGTCTTAAGAGGATCATTGCAGAAGAAAAGGATCTGAACGTCACCGTTTTCAATCCTTCCTTTATTTATACAGAGAGAATGTTGACTGAAAGAGATTTGGCTATCAAAATGATTTTGGTAGCTGTCGTTTCCGTTATGATTGTTGCTGTTCTATTTATTCCTAGCGTCGTTTGCTGCCTCTGTGTTCTCTTCAGCATTTTCAGCATTGAAATTGGCGTCATAGGTAAAAAAGATTAAAATACTGAAACTATTTAAAAACATTTTTACATATAAAAGCATTGACAATATTTATTTGTTTATTTAGGATTCATGTCATTAGTGGGGAATGTCAGCCTTGATATAATCAGTATTATTTTACTTCAGGTAAATTCCGTAATTAATTTACTAATAAAAATCACATCTACTTATTTCTAAATAAAACGTTATTTATTAAAAAAAAATATGTTCAAAAGTGTTGAGGAAATGTGTATATTTAGATTAATTAATTATTTAAAGCATTATATAATTTATATTTAATATATTTTTATTATGTGTAAGTATTTAATTACCTATACAAATTATATTTTGATTTATGTAATTTTATTAATTTGAAATTATATATTTAATTTTAATTGCATAGTACATACATTTGTTCCCTTCCTAATTCGTTAACAAGATAATATTAATTGCCTAATTAAATGTTAACTATCATTATTTTATTATTGCAGATGTGTATTGGCTTTTCCGTCGATTTCTCCGCCCATGTTTCTTACGCTGTAAATTAAATTCCAACATTATAATTTAATTTTATAAAAATGAAATTCCTTTTTAATATTATTGTTAATTAATATTGAAAATTAATATGCTTTTTTCAGTATATTGCTGGAGAAGGATCCACAGAAAAGAGAATTACTACCGCTATGCACTCATTAGGTCCGTAAATTGCGTACACTGCATTTCTATAACTAAATTAGAATATTAAATTGAGACATTTTAAATAATTAAAATTTGTGTCCTTATTTAGGGTTTCCGATTTTGCAAGGAGCGTTATCCACAATCGTTGCCGTTGGAAGTTTGCCCTTTGTGCCTGCTTATTGTTATAAAGTAGTTTTTAAAGTCGTGTGTCTTGTAATTATATTTGCTACATGGCATGCCTTGTTTCTGCTTCCTGTTTTGTTGTCGATTTTTCAACCAGAGAAAGGTCTTTTCACCCGAAGCCACCAAAGTTATGCTTTGGAACATCCTCCATTCCAAAAGGAGAAGTCCTTTGATAACGACTGTAAAATTAAATATGTTACTAGTAAGTAACTAATTTAATGCTGAATGCTTTATACTCAATCAGTTAAAACTGCCAATGCCAAATATAATGTGAATTTTTAACCATGGACTATATTATATACTAGCAAATAAATAAATAGACATGCCATTAAACGTGCATATTAGAATAAAATGTGAATGAATGTTTTTTAAATACTCGCATACTGTGTAATTGCATGTTTTTTAATATTAAAGATTTTCGATATATATTATATGTGTGCGTTTTGATTTATTGATATAAGAAATATTATGTAAATTTTTAACCGTGGACTATATTATTAGCAGATAAATAAATACGAAGTTGCAATTGCAATTAAACGTTGCATATTAAAATAAAATGAGAATGCATGTTTTTTAAATACTCGCATAATGTTTAATTGAACGTTTTTTTAATAATAAAGATTTCGATATACATTCGTGCGTTTTAATTAACTAATATCATATAAGATTATAAGAATTATTTAATGACTCGTAGTTTTTGTAAACGCAGATCCATTGTATTTTACAACTAATGCTAGTTACAAGACAGTTAAAGTGACACTCTAAAATCAGTTTTATCTATTAATGTGAGTCTCTATTATTATAATCTTAAAAATAACGAAACTGACGTTAATAATTGTAAATAATTTGCCTACTCGTTCGCCATATTTCTTCTGGCCTTGGTATTCACTCGAAAATGCTAATTAATGAATGAATAAATTGTAACAATATTGTGTTGATTATAATATTATTTGACAATTAGGAACAGGTACAGCGTAATAGTGAGTTATCTATTTTAATTTTTTACATTTTAATCAATTTTGACTGCAAATGAAGCACCACAGGAACACCCGCCTTCAGCTTTAGGATTACTTGTTATTCTGAAAGCACTTCTGATTAATTCCTGGTGGTAATCTATGGTAGAGCCTTTGATGAATTCTAAGCTCGTTTCATCTACAACGACCTTTGCCCCTTCCTTCTCAAACACTCTGTCGTCCTCTTTAATTTCATTGTCCATGTCAAACTTGTATTGAAATCCAGAACAGCCACCTCCCTCAACAGCCACCCGAAGAAAACTGTTTCCAGCAGACACAAGTTCTTTCAGCCTCTTCACACAACTGTCACTCAAACTCAATTCGGACGAAGTCACTTTTGCATCAGCTGTTTTTGCGGCGTAAAATTTTAGAGACCCTGCTCGATAAATGCTGTTTCCGGGTAAAACCAGTCTTCTTATTATGGCTGCCATTTGATATTTGTCATAAATCTAAAAAATTACCAAATACAAAGTAATAGAATAATAATTCATGAGAAATACCATAATATCAAATATTATATGTAATACACTTTTATTTTAATGTCAATACAACTTACTTATTTTATATTCACACAACGTAATTTCGAATTTAATAGTAATAATTCACACAATAGTAATTTAAAATAATGATGAACTGTTTTTCGAGAAAATAAAACAAAGAACAACCAACACTCCCAAAATAACACTGAAAACAATTATATTTTTGTCAGGAATGAATACAATTACAAACATTATTAAAATGATTACATCCTGGTTGGCAATTATTCCAACAGCCAAAAGTAAGCAGGTATAAATAGAACAATTCGTTCGAACAGTCTCCTGCTAAAATTAAGGGGTGCCTCGTGCGACTCGTGCCTCCCAATGGGCATTGCATTGTGAGCGTACTCAAACCAATATATTAGCACAGGTTAACATTTTTCACCGAACGCTATAAAGGTTTTCTCAAAAATCGGGTTTTATATTATCTAGGGCACCCGAATTCCAAAAGTAACTGTTTAGCGTCAGAAGGCAGTTGCCGACAATTTCAAAGTTACAGGAAAATCTTTGAAAGTCGACGGCAACTTCCTTCGGACTGAAAACAATTACTTCTGGCCTTCGAGTGTCCAAGATAATATCAAATCCGATTTTTGAGGAAAGTTTGGTAGCATTCGGCGGAAAATTGTTACCTGTGGGAGATTTCTGCTAATACATTGCTTTGAGTGGTACTCTATGACAATCCCCATTGGGAGTCACCCTTAATTCACAAACGACGCCCTCGCCCTACTTTTTAGTGTCTATCGAAGAACCAAGAACAGAGACTTGAGATATAAACTGCTGGACATTTTGGTTGTTTTCGCACAGAATTTTTATGCAGTGGATACAGGCTTCGCGAATGAAGGGATTCCGGGCGTCGTAGCGCATGTTGTTCAAGATCACCGGCACCAGTCCACATTCATAAACGAAATTCTGATTTGTAGAGTTTTGATGACACAGACTTGTCAACAGCTTAATCAAATCACATTTTAGGTTGACCACGCCGTCCTGTTGTCCCATCTTTTTAAGGTCTTCTATTGATCGCTTCGGCTGACAGCATTCAGATTCTTCCATCATTTTCAAAAGATATGTGAGACTGGTGAGGAGAGCTTTGTCATCCTGCAGTTGTTGATGTCGAGGGGCCACTATTGACAAAAACTCCGTAGCGGACTGCGTCAATGTAATCTTCTCTGGATCAATTTTACTTTGCAAGACATCATCGATGTTTCTTTTGTATATTCCGGTCACGTGCCCCAGGAATTTCGCCGATATGTTTGAATGGACAAGAGGATGGTTGTTTAGGATCTGAAGAAATTCTTCTAATCTATTCCCATAAAATTTTCCTGACGATTTTGCAATGTCTTCTGCCACTATTAAAGGAAACTCCTGATGAATATTGTCGATGACGCCACAAAACAATTTCTCGCTGATTTCCAAGTAATTGAAACATTTGAAACAATTGTGGATACACATGTAAACGGCATTTATTGTGTTTTCGTCGGAAGACTGGACAATTTCTTCCACTATATTAATATAATTTCGAAAAACTTTACAAATACTTCTGCTCACAGTGGCGTTCGCAATGAATTGCCAAGCTACAAAATTATTTCGCAGCAAATTAACTTTTTCAGTGAAGCAGCAGACGACAATTTCTTTACATCCGATTCTGTTACTCTCCTTCAAGCTACACCAATTACGAAGCACTCTAAAAACCACTGTCACATCTTCCTCATCTCGGATTTTCTCAAGCAGCAACTTCGTTTTAGCCAATATTTCAAATTCCTCATCTCGCTTCATCGTTTTGGTGTCAGGTGTGGTGGCTGCCATCAGCTGTACTCGTGCTCTCATTGCTCTGTAGTGTTTCAATATCAAATAGTGTGAGAGTGAGATGAATTNAAGCAGCAACTTCGTTTTAGCCAATATTTCAAATTCCTCATCTCGCTTCATCGTTTTGGTGTCAGGTGTGGTGGCTGCCATCAGCTGTACTCGTGCTCTCATTGCTCTGTAGTGTTTCAATATCAAATAGTGTGAGAGTGAGATGAATTAGGAAGCCGAGAAAGTCAAAATTGGTGAGCGAAGGGTGTAGAGCACTCATCGACTCTGCCTACTTTTTGGTTGGGCTACCAAACCATTTTTTAGTTCGAGCCATGAGTGAGAATGACTAGAGACACTAGAGAGTCAATCTTTCAAATTTTGAATTTAATTAAAGGAACATTAAATCATCAAATAAATCTTAAAAAATGCTATGTTTGGCGAATAAAATTTTTCCCGGGATATTCAGCAAAAAATAACCTTAAAAACTAAAATGTTATTGCTTAGAAAATCTTATCTAGTACATTTCGAAATATACACAATACAAGAACAATTTTAATGTGTCATACCTAGATTACTTAGATTATTGTAAATAATGCATGTGTGTGCGCATAAAATTAAATTTGGCTATATAGTTAATATTAAAGGCTTTTCTTTTCAAATGATTAGTAAGATTTATTTACCTTTAAAACTCCACTTTCCGAATAACTGTATTTTAATTACAATTTTAGAAGCAAATCGATGAAATATTTCTTGGCAAAATAAAAATAAATTGCACAGAAAATTTTTCTTTCCCACAGGTGATAGGCAATAATCCACTGAGAAACTTATCGCTTTAAACCTGCCGCTGCCCCGACAAATGTGAAATGAGCCTGGGAGGGATATAGCTTGTTATGGCGAAAATGGGCGAAGCGAATTTATGTATCTATTATTTCTTTTCTTTCATCTTTCGTCAAATTAATTTTTCATTGCCAATTTAAAAAATATTACCTACTTGTGCCTTTTATTTTTCTGCTGCTATGAATTGTGATCTGTATTCTGTATTCTGTCTGTACTCTGTACCCTATTGCCCATTATTTACAAATCATTATATATTATAATTTTTATCATTTATTTATATCGTATGAATTTTAAACTATACAGATACTATTTTCTAACTGTAATTTGTATTTAATAATAATATTTATTATATTACATAATTCAGAATATCCTCCTCCCTGCCTTTGAGTGCATGCATGCACTTTGTCTACATAAGTATTACAGTTAACACTTATAATTTATTTTTCGTTTCTTTTACAGAATTTTATAGCTCAACAATCAAAACTAAAACCAAAATATTATTAATGAATTTGAATAACGGCAATGAAAGCAATGGGTAGCAAAGCAAGCCCGTATAGAGGGGGGGCTTTCGGGGCTGAACCCCCCCCCCCCG
>JABASI010005032.1:0-12972 GCA_019776505.1 Tomocerus nigrus | reverse complement strand
TATGTTGCAGTAAAATATTTTGTTCGTTAAAATCATAGATTCCGTGTACTCCACCTTATTTTAATCTTTGTGCTGTATCTCATGTTTTTCGGCTTTCAGTACAGGGGGTTTCTATTAATTGCTATAATAGAACAGTTCAAATATGCATAGAATAATATTTTCTTATTTGTGTTATGTCTACGGGATTGATGTGAATAGCTTCCTTTTGATTCTCACGAAACACGTAGTATCGTCACTTCAATAAATAGCGAATTGAAATGGATTGAATCCAAGGTGAATTCGATTTCGAATTAAGTCGTCTACTGTCGCACAAAAGTCTGGAATTGTCTGTCCTTGATCATTGATTTATTGTCATAAAAATTCAAAACGTCAATCGAAGACAAGAAATCAGGCCACAAGAGACAAAGTAAACAATTGTATGAAATATTTAATGCATACAAAAGAAAATATTGTTGATTTGTTTGAAAACAGTGATCTGATGAATTATTTAAAAATTCAATTTCTACACAGGTCTATATATTATAATATGTATCTTAGTATCTTGTACTGTTTGAGAAAACATCTCCGTTTTTGAATTGAATCTGTTTAGAGTTCATGCAATTTCTTTTTATCTTAGCAGGAACTATGCATACAGGAGGGATTGGTATATAAACCGAAGGAAGTTAACCATATATCACAATTGTGATAGCTTAAGTTAATTGTATTCCTCTTTTATCCCCCTATGGAGTTTTCCTGTCATACATGACCTCTTTACTCTTTGACGTCAAGGAAGTCGCAGTTTTCAATTTTTAACAATGAGCAGAATCTACTTCATTGCTAGTCAGAATTACAAATAGATTTTCTTTCCTTCATCTCAATTCATATAGCTAGACACGAATGATCAATCCCAAGATCAGAATAATTTACTTATCAATTGCAAATAGAAACTACAAAAAATTCGTCCTGTCATTGTATTGCAAATGACACGGAGGTGTGTACTTGCGTCTAAAATATGTAACTATGTTTGCTTGCATTCCTCCACGCTTTTTATTAACGAAACGACCATAATATAAACACGTAGCATTTGTTAGTCAAAGATTTAAATGTGGTATCCACACCGGTGCCCTTTGTTGATACATCATTTTTATCCCAATTCTCTTTTCTATTACCTTTTACATCATCATAGGCACCTATAGCACATCTTAACTATTCCTTTACAATTTTTGACAATCGATTCAGCGTTACTGTATAAACGTTACCGATATAAGACTATGGTAAAATGGTAATTATTATTAGGATGTACACGTACATCGTACATCTCTTTCATTCATTCATTCTATCGCTTTTGAGAAGAAGGGTTCGCTTTGATTCACGATTTTAATCCACTAATTGTTTCCGTTTGTAACAACTTTATGAATGTTTTAAGATCTGTGAGATAAAAAATTTCTTTTTAATACAGTCTTGAATAATTCAATGGATTTTGACAATGACCCGTCGCGAATGCAAAAATGTAGTAATCCGTTTTGTAACGTAATTAGTTTATGTACTGCTATACTGCATGTATTAACTTCTGTTTTTACATCTTCCTTTTATTACATTTATTCTATAGCCAAGAGTAAGACTAATTTAAAGACAAGCATATAAATTATTTTCAGCTTTTAAAGTGCAAGCATTGTAGTTAAGTTTTAAGTACTTAGTTAGAATCGGAACTAAGTTATTGTGGTCACGTTAGAGTGGAAGTTAGAAGCGTAACTAGCGTAAGATAATTAAAATAGTGGCTATAATAGCATATTAAGTGTAATATAACATTGTGGTAAGTATATATAGATATGGCAATTAAAAGTGCACCAATTCTAATCTTCTACATAATTAGTCCAAATCTGCGTGCTCAGCAGTTATGTAGGCACTTTGTGTAGTACACCAGTAAACACTTAAAACTACTTATAAACATAACATGTGTCATTTAATTTCATTTTCAGTTTTGTTGTTGTAAAAGATGTTTTAATTGCATTGCAAGGACAATGAAGAAATGTATTGGATGCCAAAAGATTCCCCATGTCGAAGTTAAAGGGGATGGGTTTGCTTGAAGACAGGAGGCCATCATGTAATCCCTCAGAGTCAGTTTATGTTCTTCTTGCTGTGTGCGTTTGTCTCGTTCTCTTCGCACTCGCATTCGCATCGTCGTATCCGTATCGTAGCGCATAGCCTAGTATTGACCCGGCCCTATATTTCTGCAACGTGCAACGTGCAAATCTGTAATGTAAACGTAAACTGTTGTGTAGCTGTAGTAGGCTATGCCGTTCGTATGCATTTGTGTGAACTGTTGGAGATGGCAATGCAATGCAGTACGGATGAAATGAACGAACGAGGCGAGGTGTGCGGGCCATCCTCTTCTATAAGTGTACCGAATGTAAATCTAACGCATATAAAATCTTAGTCTATATCAAATTACACATGTACACAAAGATAGGACTTTTTAGCTCTTCTCTTTCGCTATAGTTGAACGGATAGAGTACTCTATAGTCTATTCTATAGAAAGCCACATCACTTACATCGTTACATATAGAAGCTTTTCCCCTTAATATCAAAATGTTAATACTGTATCCAATTCATACAATTTAAATATTATGGTATACAGTACACCTTATGGCTTTAGGCTAAAGTATAAATATTAATACTATCCTAAAGTATGGAAAATGGCAAACAGTTAGCAACGATACAATCAACTGAGTCAATAATCAATATGGTACAATTTATGTTTTGAAAACTAAAGTATTTAAGTAAAATTTTCTTAATATTTCTGAATTATTTTTGCCCCGAAAGCTGAGGGAAATCCGCAATTCCCTCCTCACCTTTACTTTAAAAATTTGGAGATAGTAATTAATATAGAATTAATAGAGAGCAGCATAAGGTTAATCTCATATAAATATTTTGAGTCTGAATCTGAATCATTAGTAAGTATATAGGTATGTAAAGAAAAATACCTAGATTCCGCAGGCTCATTATTGTGTACATCAAAAGGAATTCGTCTTATTCCCGAAATTTTTTAAAAACGTTTCAGTACGAGATACATCTAGCTATTTATTACTCTTATGAAATACATATATATTTTCTTATATCGTACGTTCGTATGTGATAAAATTTTATTTGTAAAAGCATAGCGAATTGTTTATTTGGTTAGGTCTATGCATGGAACGATCCGAATTGTATTTTCGCACAATATTATGTTTAATCATGCACAGTACTATATGCACGTAGCATAAATATCTTTTGTTCCAAACTACATCGATTTAGTATAGGTACGTGTAAATTGATGTAGATACACATTTTTGTTACTAGCTTAATCACTTCATTTTAGTTCGAATGTGGTTAAGTGCCAAATGTTCTGAGTGTCAACGGTATTGATATTAAATAAATGTATGCTTAGCCATCAGTTTAGAGTTTAGAAAATCGAGGCAATATTAATACATGAATCATAAAGCTAATCAAATCTAATATGAGATAACATTATTAGATTACTTTTCACATTAAAAGTGCATTTTTACGATTAACCAACCTAGTATAAAAGAAGTTATTTTATTCGCAATAATTAAATAATTGAATGGCTAACGTTATCCATTCTGTATAAGCATTAAGTATACCATAGACACTTATGGTAGGAGCTGAGTGATTGTTAGTGAATTTGTGTGAATATTATGTGAAGTGCATGTAGTTGCATACAAATAGCACATAGGTTATTGTTGGTAAATATATGCTATCACATAATAGTATAGATAAGCATAACTATATAGAAGTGTCCGTATACTATTGCATAGATGTACAAGCACATGAAGAGCAGTTGTACTTGTAACGTTGTAAGTAATGAGAATGAGTAACAAAACAAAAAGTATGATTTTACGTCTGTATTCTAATATTCCTTGTGCATGTAATGTGTATCGGTTTATTTAAGTAGGTTGAGTTGAAGGCTTGAAGGTTGATAGGTATAAGTCGCTAACATGATGTAAGTAGGCAAAGTAACTTTTGTGCTTAGAGTGCTTATCCTATCTATGCAAGAATATGCATGTAGGTATTATGTAAAGGTACGATTCTTTATTTTTATGTGAGTATGTGAGTGATAACGTGTGTGAGTCGAGGCGTGCGTTGATACGTCTCTGAGTTATAGGGTTTATGGTGTTGTTGCAGCTCTGCATAGCCCATGAATGTTCAACACAGAGCAACATTTATTCACATAGAGCCATGATTCTATACTGCAACTAGTATACTGTTCGTAGTCTTCGTAGTATTAGGGTTTATATTGCGTGATTTTGCTAGTAGGTATTCACTGTTTAGTGCATTTAAGTTAATATAACACTGCATTATTATGCAATAAATACGCATCGATCCAATGCTTAAATTGATTCGTGATTAGCTTGACGCTATCAGTTGTAGCAATACTAATTTCTGTATTTGTTTCCATGATTTATGGAAATGGATATACAGTCGACGATAAGCAAATCCTTCATTTTTTCTTTTTAGCAAGTGACAGAAAAGTGTTGAAGGGATCGGACACAGTCAGTGACAAAGGCTGGAATATATGATTTCCCTACCGCCATTGTTCATTGTTGGAAATTTCAAAAATTCTTTGGTTTCTTTCTGGTATTTAGTTTTATCATCTTATAATTTAAACAAAGATATGTTATTTGGCAATAATGATATTATATGCGAAACGGAATATCTCTGAAATCCAAAATCGAAAGTGCTATGTGAATGTGCAATTTCTGAGTTAGTTTACAAATCGTGTTTTCAACTTTGTCCAAATTCATTTTCGATGTGGGGGCATCTTTGTAATGTGCAATTGGAGTTGGCGATTATTTTCTACATACTACATTTGCAATTTAGTGGAAATGTTTAGTTCCTTTTGTGTGGATTGTACTATGTAACGTTTTTCTCTTCTGTTTCAGCTTTTAGCTTCGGAAATTGGCTCTACGTAATAACAATGTTCTTTGTTGACTAGTTTGATTGAATATACATAAATATAAATTGTTTTTCAGCTATATAGTGCCATCATCACTTCAGAAAAGTGTCAGCTGTGCCTAAAATCCTCCGACTTATTGTATATTGATACGGAAAAGTTTCTTTATATAGGTATATATGTAGTTGTATAGACAATTTTATGTAAAAATGGAATGAAGAAAGCCTTTCCTTTTGCATATTTAGTCAAAACCTTCATTTTTGTTGACCGTTAGTATAAGAGCCCTAAAGTTTGAAATGCATGGTCTAATAAGTGTCCAAATCGAAATACGTTAGCCAGCAATTCATAAATAAACATTTGATTTTAACCAAAAAGTACTGTGTTGCAAATCACAAATAGGAGTGTAAATTAGAAAATCTTTGTAAATAGTAACATTTTAATATATTTAGTTCTCAGAAGCTAAGATTAAAGTTCAAAGTTGAAAAATTGTTGTGAGAGAAATAGAAATTACTTAAAACTTTTGACTTAAGTCTAAAAACATCTAACAGCAGGTTAAAGTGGATATAAAACTATCGTTTTACATCCAACAGCGTGCCTAATTGTTTATGTATGAATAATTTGTATGTGTACTTAAACCGGGGGTTATTTGTATAAATGACAATCTGCGTAGTCTGGAAGGATATGATATTAAGTAGTGTTTAGTAGTGTATTTACTATTTTCTGAGTCCCCGCTGTGTTCTTCAAGTCCCTTAAGTATTTATAAGGACAGCTTTGAGAAGTTGAAAGCAATGGAACATAATATTGTGTGAAGGCATTATATTATGGTGCGTAGATTACCCAGAATTTGTGAGCTCCAACTTTGCTATAGGTTATGAAATACGTAGGTGTTCTTTTGACTGATACCAAGAATTAGTGTGACATGCTCAATTCGGAGTCCAACCATTTCTACAAGACAACAAGACATGTAGTAGTTGCGAACTCCGAACCGGGAGGGAAATCTGAGTGATTGGTGGTAGAGAGTTGGAGGTTTATGTAGATAAAAGGAAGGTTCCAGTTCCAGAGTACCTACCTACCTAGTTTGCTTTTATGCACAGCGATGCCCTTGCTCATGCTATGTCTGTTTTTGCTTTTTAGTATTTAGCGTTGTTGTGCTTGTGTCTTCTTGAGTAGTGGAGTAGTCGTTTTCATAGATATACGCAGAGTCCGATGTATAATATGCTCAATTTTTGGTGTGGTGCTTGTTTTTGCCAGCAGCTTAACTATGGTATACTTCGCTAGATGTTTGGTTAACGTGGAGGTAGATATGTTCTCACGAAACTTGAGTTGGTTGAATTTTGTGCGTAGACGTAGAGCAAAAATGCCAATGGCATGGCACTGCTTTTCCAACGCAAGAAGTGCATAAAAGTCTATAGTTAGATATAAGTGGACGTTGAGTCTTGCTCTTGAGTCGCTCTGTAGTTTCTCCTACTCTCCAGCCACGTTTCCTTTGCAAAATGTGTCTTGGGCATCCTTGGCTCTTTTCGTAATATTTTGTTTGTACATTCGGAGTGAATCGTATCGTGGGTGTATAGCTCCCTAAAATATATATGCATTCATTCGTACTAGGGCATTATAGGAGGTTCATGGGAAATGGGATTTGTTGGAGGTTCTAGTGCGGAGCGATTTTATTTCGCCCTCATGCTCCAGCTCGGTTTCATATAAATAAGTTATTAACACATTCTTGACATTTATAACTTTTAACTCCAGCTCTCCTCCTATGTAAATGTTCATTTCTTCATTAATATTTTAATGTACCTTTCTTCTCTCTAATATTCATGAGCTCTGCCTCGTGACAATAATCATGAGGCCGGGACTTTGGCTACTTTTTCTCTTTAATGTTTAACAATGCCTTTTTTATGCTAATTAATATTAATAACTAATATTCGTTGTGTACTCTACATAGACTTAGTAAGTATTTATTTCTTTTATTTGTCGAAATTGCGAACATGCCATTCGAAAATGCTGGCTCCAGTATAGTTAGTAGCCTATATACTTGCACATCAGTTTTGCTTACGGAATATTTGTTACCAAAACTATCATTTTAATATTTATTCATGCGTCTAGTCTTACTCCACTTTTCTGCGAGACGGTAATAATAAATGGATACACCATACACGATACACGTTGAAAGTTTACTACGTTTTACGTATTTTGTCGTATAGAATCACGCTTTGTTTTGGGTAGGCACTGTTACCTATTACCTATTACAGTATACCTAGTTATACAAATTATTTTGCAAATATTAACGTGCAATTTATATTTTGA
Source organism: Tomocerus nigrus (assembly GCA_019776505.1). Classification (NCBI taxonomy): domain Eukaryota; kingdom Metazoa; phylum Arthropoda; class Collembola; order Entomobryomorpha; family Tomoceridae; genus Tomocerus; species Tomocerus nigrus. Next base: position 5,738 of record JABASI010005032.1, on the reverse strand, counting down.
TTTGCACAGGTAATCATTGAATTTGTGTGAGTCCGATGTTGCGGCTAAGATTTGAAGAATGACCTCAAGGCACCAGTTTCATCTTCGTTGGAGTAACTACGGCCACAATTTAGCTAATTCTTTTATAAAGCTATTTGAATCTGAAAGTTTGTCTGATGTGACCCTTTTCTGTGAAGGTACCCTTTGGATTCATTTCTAATTCTGAAGTTATCTTAATTATTATGCGCTATTTAGTGTCATGTATGTAAAGGTCTCTGGTTTAAACGAAATTTTGTTTTGAATTCTCAGGGGAGAGCTATAGGGCTCATCGAGTTGTTTTGGTATGAAACTTTGAAATATTTTCTCTCTTTTATAAGCTAAAGTTAAAATATTCTTGGGGAAATCAGTGAATAATGCTTTATTGACTATTGCAATTGCAGGCTGCAAGTAGTGTTCATTTCCAGGAATTATTTGAACAATGTTCGACAGCACAAAATCTGGTCGTTATTCTGGATGGAACCAGCGCAGCAAATCTCAGGGCTTTGCTGGAATTTATGTACAAAGGAGAAGTCTATATCGACGATGCCAACTTGAATACCTTTTTACAAACCGCTAAGAGGCTACAAGTGCGTAACACTGAACATATCTATTTAATTCATAAAATCAGTAAAGCAAACTTTTCGGATAAGTATAGCTGTTATTTCTATATAGATACCTATGCAAGATAGGTCTTAACGATGTTTGTAAGCTATAGCTTGTACTTAATGTAAGTTCTGAGGAAATACTTCCGTCAATTTTGTTTTTATTGTTGTGAACCAGGTAAAAGGCTTGTCACTGTCGCAAAATGATCTACATAGTATATCAAGCGATGTGGTTGAAGAGAGACCGGAAGCGAAGTTGCCTTCTTTTTCATCCGGACCTACTCAGGATAACATTCTAGCTCAAGCCTTAGGGCCCTTGTTGCTTCCTCAGCAATCACAACAACCGCAACAACCACAACCACCTCAACTGAACAAAACTACAAATTCTGTCCAGTCACCACCTACCTCATTTTCTTCCCCATCTCCGTCCCAAACTCCTCCAAATCAACCAAACACATCAGGTATATCGAAAGACAACATTTAATATCTTCCTCGTCTTGTTTAATACAATGCTAATTTGTTTAGGTCTATATGGGGAAGACAAAGCAAGAAAAAAAATCAGGATAACATCTCCTCGCCACCAAAGTCCGGACGGAACCATTCCAGAAATCATTGACTATGGAGGACATGGGAGCCACCATCAAACTCATCCTCCTCGACCAGTTGCTCCTGCACCTTCACCAACAATGAATCCTAGGATCATTGAAATGGACCCAAAGTATGGCAAGCTAGATTTGACTACACTACACCAATTCTCCTGATATCTACCTGTAAATAAGTGGTCTAAACGATATCATTTTTTGCTAAAGTGTTCGCCAAGGAATGATGGGGTCTGGATTTCCACCTTTTGGTCCGATGTATTCGTCTAACAGTCAGCAATCAGGGGGACAACAACAACCTATACAACATTCTCAACAGTCGCATAACCAGCCTCAGCCACCTCAGCAGCAAACGATCGTTATAACAGAAAATCCGAATGTGAGGAAGATCAGAAGTGCTAGTACCGAAAATACTATGCCTGAAGGTATGACATGGCTGCATGGTTATGTTTGTGTGACCATTTAAATTGTAAAATACTAAAATATATGGAGTATTAAGGGTCGGACGCTAATTTTCATTGGTGTAATGTAGATCTCAGTATAAAACTGGAAGTTGGTCGGGAAGACGAGGTGGTGGGAATGAGTGTCGGGGGAAAGCAGCGGTCGTACTCCATGGATTTGTCACCGTCGGATCCACCATTTGGAGGGTTAGGAGGCGGACCGGGACCTTCCAACGTGTGGTCCCTTCCGTCTCCGTCACTTTCCGCCCAGCACGCCCAACAACATGACCTCAATTTAAATAATGCTCAATCAACAGCTGATGGTAATCTAAACAGATTTCCTAAAAATACTTCCATCACCTGGAAACCAGTCAAGTTGTCACAATTCAACTTAACAACTTCTTGTGATACCTCTGCAGGTAAGAAACTGAAATGTCCATTTTGTGAGCGCTTGTACGGATACGAAACCAATCTGCGAGCTCATATACGTCAGCGACATCAAGGCATTCGTGTTCCTTGCCCGTTTTGCACAAGAACATTTACAAGAAACAACACCGTTCGTCGCCACGTGGCCCGGGAACATCGAGCTCTTTTGGGAGGGGTCAGAGCCTTTCATCATCCCCTCAATCCAGATTCGGGACCACCGCCGCCGTTCGGTAGTCCGCCCAGCGGATCGGCAACTAGTAGTCCAAGTCAAGGAAGTCCCAGTACTTCAACCAGCGCTTCGTCATCGGTCGGCAGTGGGAACACGATGGCAGGACAAATGGGTAATCCGGGTGCTCAGCACTTGCTAAGTTCAGGTGGGTCTCTAACAGTTGGAGGTATGAGTATGAGCGGGATGGGAGCCCCGAATTCGGCTGCCGTAGCTGCAGCCGTCGCCGCAGCTTCCAACGCCTCGAACATTATGTCAGCCCAAAGCCCTCCTTTGAACTCGAACAGTGGCAACAACAATCGACCTAGCTCCCGAAGTAGCGTGGGCAGCAAGCCGATGGACTGACATTTGGCCTTGCTCCATACTAAGTGGGCATCCTTCATTCATTCTACAAATAATAACTACAACCATTTAGGCTGATGTGTTAAGGCCAGAAATTACTACTGAAAAATATTGGACACAAAATCAATCACTCCGCTCCAAATTGTCAATCACTCCACTCTCCTTCTCGAGTCATTGATTAGAAATAGGATACAAAAGTATGTAATTAATTATTATACAACCCAACTAGCTCTTTGATGTACATAATCCAACATGTTGGACTATGATCTCTACCACCGTGACACCGATCTTGACCAACGATCAGATAGGATCCACTAATTCTTACTACGACTATACAATTAACGTGTATTATAGCAAAAATGCGATACCTGCATCTGTCAGTACTGTAATTAAAGCAGGTATTGTACAATGCTATAATTAATTATGAATTATCATGTAGTTTTACACAGTTGTTCTTAATTGATTACAATTTGCACAAAACTACATACACCTATTATATTATATTACCACTTAGAGGATACTAATAGTAATACTGCAGATAGGCTAAAATTCCACTCCTCCTCTGTTCTATATGTATGTATACTGTCAATATTGACAAGTAGATACAAATAGTATGATGATATTCGGTTAATTGCAATGAAGAAAGCAAAAATTGTAGATATTTATGATGGTGCTCACTGAAGCAGTACTAATAGTCAGTCACGGTGCTCCTCAACAAATGCCCTTTTGTGGGTTGGTCCAATTTTTTGGTCCATTCTGCTATGCTCGTCTCATCTGATTAGGTATCTCCAGACTGAATGGTATCGTGTCAAGTCCTATAGTATGTAGGGCGACATGTTATCAAACAAGTCACTTTGTACAAAAGCAAGAGACTCTAATTAATTAGCAAGCAGTCTCAGAAGAATTTTGTTCTTTTATATATCGAGTTCTGCCTTGAAGGGCTACACAAAGTATAAAAGGGAGAAAATAAATCCTTGTGGTTGTTGTTGTCACTTGTTCAGCAATGAAATGCGGTAGTCGGTGCGTACACATAATATAGTTCTTTAACTTCAGAATCATTAAAAATCATTGAATTCAACTCCTACAAGAGGTGACAGTGTTTATTTTGTCGTCCGCTCACTGAAAGGGCAATACTGATTGACGAACGATGAGATAAATGCGTTGGAATGAAATATTGTGTTGCGCGCAACAAAACTTTAATACAAATAAATTATCAGGTACACAATCAACAAGATTAGTCATTAATTATATAAAATGATAAGCTACATTACTACTATTAGATTACAACTTGTTTTGTTTTTAGGTAAATCGACACAAAACAAGCTGGAGAGTTATTTTGATTCTTAATAGTAACTTTTTTTATAACTTTTCCTATGAGAGAAGGCCAAGTAATTCGAGTCTTTTACTGAGTTTAATGTTGTTCATTGTTTTGAAGTAGTTGGACCGGTGTTTTGACTGGAAAGGAGGAGTTTTATCAATGGTGAATTGACCTGAGAGAATGCATGATGAGAAATCAAGTTTGCATTAGTTGGATATTCATTTTTGTGTCAAGTCGACACACAAAACTCACCTATTTACTACACACATACACATACAGCTAATCATTATGTTTACTATACAATATTGTTACTTACTAGGACCAATCTACTAATCTGTCACCCTGAATGAAAGGCAGAGGGAGATCCTTTAGATTTAAAATTGAAAGACGATGCAACACTTAAATTACTCCAAGTCATTTCACCCGAAATCCACCTTAAAGGCTGTTCAGCTCAACCCGAGCCAATACTACTTCAGACTCTATGTAGACTAGAGCCACACTATCCGTTAGAGGATGGGATGGCACACACACTATAGGTAATTATTTTATGTTACTGAACATTACAGAAATTGTAATGGTTACTGATACTAATGAATTACAAACAGACCTCAGGTTGAATAGATCAAGTCGAAGAACATCTTCTTCGGTCGCTCAACATGTGTTCATTTTGATATGTCAAATTTGAGAAATCTTAACTGAGAACAATATATTATACATACATATACATAGTCGATATGTAGTTAACTTAGCTAGTACTACCGCTGTACAACAATACAATACAAACAATAGAAATATTAATAACAGTGTATGTAAATCAAACAAAAGAACCCAAGTATCAAAGGAGGGCAGGGATTGATATAATATCAGATCAAAACCATCTTTGCTATTTTTATTTAAATGTTATACTCTACTACATACTCTAATCTAATCTAACTGAATATTAGACACTATAAGATTTCAAATCCTAGCATTCGACAAAATTAACAGTAACTAATTGAGGAATGGATTCAAATGAGAAACTACGATAAAAGCAAGTGCACTGTGCAAAGAGGATGACATAATATTATGCTAATCTCCATATAAAGAGACAAAAGTAATAATATTATTATCTTGAGCGAGAACCCTCTGTATGCTATGGGAGAAATAACAGTGTAATGAATTGTATTAATCAAGGTACTACTATTGTGCTATTTAACTATACACGTTCGGATTGAACCCTTCGTGTTCATTCCTTGTCGATGGCAGTCACCTAGCTTTAAAAATCAATGAAAAAGGTGACTAATAATTGTGAGAGTACGTTAATAGTACATAATACTATGAAATGAATGATGATACTTCATAGCTTTAAATTAATATTAACTAGTTTCTTAAGCTTTCTTCAATTTTATTGTATAAAATATTATATTACCTGTAATTGCAGACGTGTGTGTATATTGTGTGGGACAATTAGCATGTGCACAGATTATTTTGTACATACAAATAATGCTGATGTACTCCTAATGTCTCTACATACAAAAACGAAACACAATTTACAAGAGACACGCTGCATCACTCGACTAAATGGCTTAACGACGATAGTATAACATGAAATGACAATTAAGGCTCTGTCCTGCTCCGCCATGAAGAAGGGCAGTACCTACTTAGTTGGCAATTGAAAATGCACACCTTGCCTACTACAAGTTAATAACGAACAAGTGTATTCCTACGATCTTGTTAAGAATATCAGTTGAGTAATCAGGAATTAGGTTAGGATTGTGTAAGGGACGA
>JABASI010005031.1:0-12974 GCA_019776505.1 Tomocerus nigrus | reverse complement strand
AAATTTTACTTGTGTATGGACCCAAGTTATGAAATTGTCTATTTTATGACACCTTGTTGGATACTGTAGCTGTAGTAGAACTGGAGATTCATGGACAAGAAATTGCCCAAGTCGAGTACATCAGAATACATACAAATAGAGCCGTGTTGTAATTTTGCATGCAAGCTTCCCTTTCCTTGAGCGGGAGATCCTTAATCGAACGAAGGACTCCGGTGGCTGCATGATTGAATTGAGGAGTAACACAATTTCTATCACCTGAAGCTATCTTTTCCAGGGTAAAAAAAATTGTTTTTGTGAAGAATATTTGAAACGGTGACCAGATTTGAAGAGTTGAAATCCGGGACACTTCTATTTTCCCTGATAAAATAATAACTTAGCAGGAACGAATTTTTGTGCACAATCCAAAGCGTGTGGTATTATTCTATGTAGTAGTTCCTTGTCTAGAAGCTGCAACCGTATAGTATATAGACAAGGACAAGGCATTATCTGAGATGCTTAAATGTCATATGATGGGTGTTTGGGAGAGTTGAATTTCTGGCATTTACATGTCAATTGTGCCTTTTTTTAATCGCTTCTCCTCTTAGACGAGTTGTCATATCAAAAATCTGAAAAACACTAAATGTGCAAAAATTTACTGTCTTCAATCAGATGTCTAATTATTTTGAAAATGTATTCGTTTGTCTTTTTTAGCTAAAATCTGTTTGCTTATATCTTTTACCTCCCGTAGCAGTTCCATTTCCACACACGTTGAGAATTCCTTTCAATAATACATCCACTTCTCAGCCTTTAAATACTTCCTGCTTCTACATTTTTAAGGCGTTTCTCAAAAATCCAACCTTATTTTTGAACGCATTTAAAGGCAATTACTAGATATAGTTGCCTAGTATTACTCGCAAAACGGTACGATATCGGTACGACTAACACTACAACGTACATTCACTCATGCATCTATAATTAATTAGGTATGTAGGTCATGCAAATGCGTAGATATGGAAATGTCGACTATAATTGCAATTTAGTAGGTACGTAAAATATTTGGATACTAATACATCTTATACGTAAATTCTTGCTCTTCTCACATTCTGTATCTTCACTGTTGAGCTTCCCAGATTCTTGGATTTTGTTGACAAATTCTATAATTTGTACGACACTTTCAAAATTTAGGAATTTTCAGGTTTTATAAACGTAACACTTATGATTTTGTGTCATTCTCCATATTTTTGGTTGACACTTTCACACCCAATACTACATAATTAGTACAACTACATCAAAATTAAATGACAAACACCTCTAGTACCATCGAGTAACGATGCAAAATATCTCTTTTTATACGTAACTTATAACACGTATCAAAAATTATGAACTTGAACTATACCAGCCCATTAAAACCATTTTTGATACATTAATTAAAGAAACGTTCCAGGTCTCAAATCCGGGTCTTTTGCAAGACGCTTTTGAATTCCGGAGTAGAACAATGAGGAAAACATCCGGGACATTTGGTCACTGTAAATCTTTAGCAATTTACCTTTGTATAGAGAATAACATTTTGATATTTATTAACATTATGAGCGGAAGTTTTGTGATATGAACGGAGAAAGTCCATAGTTGAGAGTTGAGAGGGAAGCCATTCATTTAATGTGTATAAATTACATCATAATCATAGCCATTAGGCTGTTTGAGGATAAAGACAAGCAAAGTTGATTGGATTTCACTTAGTGGCATTAGGAGGCCACTTTCCTCCTCTCCCATATTATTCCTTCTTTGTGTTTTGATCCACTCAAAGCTGGATTGATAAGTAGACACTAGAAGGAGAAATGAAAACACAGATTGAGTGCTTTTCATTTGAAGTCGAATGCTGGCTGTGCCTCTTTCTTCTCCCCTCTTCTTTCATTCCTATCTCAATTTCTGTCTTTCACATGTCATAACGAGCTATTGTAACTCATTCGACTGAATCATATAGGATCATAATTTTACTGTTGTGTCTCTTTAATTTCCGAGATAACAAACAGACAAGGGAAGTCATGTATGTTCATTTTCCAATGAATCCTTTCAGCTTTCAAACTATGCATACAATTTACATACACTCCAAATGCAAAAGAAGGGCTAAAATGGAATGTGCAGCACAATGGAGCCGAGTTAAGTATCCAGACATTTATTCAAATGCATAAATACATCAATGTATTTATGACTACGTAGAATCAAGACTGAGGGCAAAGATAAATACAGCCAAAGAAAAATGAGAAGTAAATGGAGAAAGTCGTAAAAGTTTATCAAAGGATTTATGTGACGGCAGATGAATGGCAAACGATGTATGTGGCTAGAAGGAAGTCTTCATTGATACATTCAGGAACTTCATTCTCAAGACGGAGTGGATGAACTGTCTTTGTAGCATTTACAGTTGGGCTGACGACCATCGTCTGTTCTATTTAATAATAGTCACATCATTTCTAACAAGTAATAATATCTTTTTTACTAAATAAAACCTATACTTTCGTAACTTTAATAACCAAAAAGAAATGAACGTCTATTCTTCGTTGTAAATCTTCAAACTCGGTAACGTCTGATGATCAGAAAAGAACATGTAATCATCATTATCATCCTTCAAAGATTTTTTAAAGATTTAAAGACAGTGCGTCATTTTCCTCCAGAATTCTAAAGAAGTCAGATAAAATCTATTTGTAGATGCAGGTTTACCTGTCATTAAAATTTTCCATCTACACAAGCCTATGACCTGGCCAATGAACTTACGTCTTAGTATCTGACATACGTCAAACCGATTCGGGGGAACTGTATCATAATAGTAAATAACTATCCGTAAGGGTGACCATGGTGTGAATTGTGATTTGTGACTTTGGGAAATGAGAGTAGGACCCTAAAGGTTGAAAAATGACGTCTTTCACAAAATTGTCCAATTTTTCTCCGGGTGTAAATGATTTTTCTGGTAAAATACTTTTTCTCCCATTTTTAGTGACCTCTAACGAATTTTTTGTCCAAATATTACTGAATGTGGTCTGCTTACCAACGTCTGTGGTGGTCAAATAGTCGGAACCCTTGACATTCAAAAATCAAACTGTTTTGAATTTCATGGTATTTATTTGGTCAAAAATTTCCTTCGATGATCAACCTTTCTTCTGAAAGAAGAATGAATGCTTTCTCTTATCTCCTTTACAACTTTGGGGAAAAGTGGGAAGCTGGGATTCAAGCTGGGAAGTATCATGTGACTAAATGGTTCCATTTTGCATTCTCAATTTTTCATTAGCTAACTATGAACTTGACTTGACCCTCAATATTTTTTTTCCTGGTAGAAGCCACTGATGAATGGCAACTTGCAGTTGTAAGTTTAGAATTTAAGTATCTCTAAACAGTAACTGTTGTGTGGCGTGGATACAATAGAATTATGCAAATAGAAATGAAATTGAAATTTAGGGATACGCTATTAGAATATGTACGATCTATGGTAAAAGTGTAACAGTGTAACATATATCATATGTGTATGCTTTATAGTAAATAGTTTTGTTCATACTTTTCCCATTTTCCTGACTTTCACTAAGCCGTAGAATATTGGATACGAACGTGTTTTGGAGCTATGTTAGAGTCTAGTCATAGTTTGGAGTTGCTACGAGCAAATAGAATACGTCGAAAAATAAGTAGGTAAATATAGTGGGGATCGGATAGAGAGATTGACATTTGGTATTTCATGATATGTATGCATATGTTACACTGCGAACATTCTCCGTACTAACGAAGAATATTTTAGGCACCTTCTGCACATGAATCAATATAAATATTCCCTAGATTTCCACATATCATGCCGTGTACAAGAATCGTATGCAGTTTGCCTCTTTCTGTTCCAGGCATGTCATATCTGTGTACTAGTTATACCTTATAGCCACCTAAGTGTGCAATGTACTATGAAAGTCGTATTGCTACTACTCTTTTCATTTCTTTCCCATAATACCCCTTTTTAAAGAAGAATCAGAAAAATGCTTTTCTTAGGATACCCCTTAGTTGAATCATTAGGTATGCACTATGCATAGTGCAGATATGCATAGAGATGGAAATAAGGCAGATTCCACATACATACATAGAAATCATAGAATAGAGCTCATCTGTGAAAGAGCATGGCTTCCCATCTTCCTACACTTTACATTCTGCTGGAGATGTACAAGATAAATATTTCGTATTAGAAGAAATAGGATGGAATTGAGAATTGTTTCGGGGTTATTGTTGAGCCAAAATTTTCTTGCTATTATTTGAGCGTATGCATAATATGAATGTAATAGGAGTGGGGAGTATAATGATATGACGCAAGTACATAAGTAGTGTACAGTCGAGTTGAGATGGCTGGACTTGGAGATAATATGGTTTATTATCAGGAAGCTTGTTCACATGAACGCATCACAATCGCTCATTCAACAAGGCAGCAGTCGACTAGATTATGTTCGCAAAGCGGAGAAAGGAGCTCAAGTAGAGCAGCAAAACTTATTATAAACCTTCGTATTAGGATAATGATTTGCGTAATTCTCTTAGAATTTGCAGATCTCGCAGAAGATATCACAATTCATCTTTCTCAGACTTGACTTGACAATCTCCAGCAACTCCGACCCAAAATGTTTTGGAGCACAATCAAAAAGACATTCATTTCATCACAAGTATGTATGTAGATGCATAAAGTTTATTCTTCCGTATATTATTATTATTATTATTATCTGTGTATAAATAGCTCACTGGCCATAAATAAATATATAATTATAATCATATAAAATTCTGCTATGATGTGGGGACAATAAGAAAGCAGGCCATCGAGTTCTCTAATGCCATGCATAATGAGGTTTGCTTAAGTCTCCCTCATAAATGCTATGAAACTGACAATGAGTGGTGTAAAGTCAACAAAGTATGTAGAGAGTAGAATGGAGCCGGGATTTATATACGAAGGATAAATATAATAATAATAACACATCATCATTCAGGGCAGGGTGCTTATGTTATGATTGGATAGTTAATATTAGTAGGAATAGGTAAAGTGTATCTGTAGAAGGGAAAATGAATGATTGCGAGAGATTTGTGTGTTGTGTTGTGACTTGGCTCTGGTTGAGTTGTTTGGTTTGCGAGGTGCTCTGTCTGTCTGTATGACTGTGGATGTGAGATATTCATATAAAGTGCTCATTCATACGAGATGGATAGCGTGGAGGAGATTATTGGGATAGGAGATAGGGATTCTCCGTCTGAAAGCGTCTTTCATATTGTCAAAGATTGATATGAGGGAAAACAGTCGGATATCAAATAGAAACACGCTTAACTTTTATATTATGAGGTCTCAGCCCTCTGCTCTCTCTCTCTCTCTCTCTCTCCTGGGATGGGGATTCTACACTGGCAAATCGAAATCTTCATCCTTCATTCCGACTTCGGTTTCCTTGCTTCCTTTCTTCATTTAATTCTGTACTTCCTCCTCTGCCATTGCACTTCCATTGCACTGCCTCCACTTCCCCACATTCTGTCCTTTCCTTATATCATATCTGCATAGCTGGCTAGCTCTATTTACATACATCCCTAGATACATCTATGACTTTTATTATTATGAATACTACCGGCACATCTCTATTTACTTGCTATATATGAACATGTACTTTCTGCCTGTTTCCTTTTCTCTCCATCCACTTGTTTATCCTGCATTTTGGGATTTAATCTAATGCATAATGTGTGTTTCTGTTCATACAGAGTCTGGCCAACTATATAGTTCCTGTTCGGAAACTCCGTTGAAATTGAAAGGAGCTACTAGAGTTCGGGTTGTGAAGGAAAGGCGGAATATTTGTGTCAGATAAGTAAGTAGAGTTTGATAGCATGGCTAAGTCTCCCAATGCAATCTATGCTGTTTTGTTTCGTCTATGAAATGGAAGGAGAGACAGAGAGAGAGAGAGAGAGAGGAAAGTGTGCTAGGACTTCACATTAGAAAACAAGAGTGTAATGCAATGTCATTTACAAGACATGAAAATGGAAATGGAGTAAATAGAGGGAAGTTGGGAAAGAAAATGCCCGTTGTTGTTGGCCTGGTTCATGATGTCTCTGTAAGTAAAAGGGCCTTAGCTGTATGGGAGGAATAAGATACCTTCTGGAATAGGTAGCTCTATTTTATGCAGTTCTGTTGTGTGTCTTGTTTGTCTCGCTTCTCCTCCTCTCCTCCGCCGTATTCTAACGTAATGTAGTAATGTCTCTCATAAAATACTTTTACGGACAAGTATTAAGAAGACGTCGGATCTGCCCAACCAATGCACTCCGTGCTTTCATGTTTTCCATGCACACCATTTACTAAAGATGCTCCCTCCTCCGAATATACGCAGGCAGGCAGGGCAGAGTATTATTAGTGTACGTACAGTGCTACAGTGCATGTCTGCATAGGTAGACGTAGGGTAGGTAGGTGTACGTATTCCTGAGATATTAATATAAGTGCCCTCATGCAATGCACACGAAGGAGGAGCGCACATACATTGTCCTCCGCTAGTTATAAAGTAGTTAGATGCCCACATATTCCCAGGCCAGGCAGGCAGTCACCTTATAGAAAGCCCGCTACTTACTTAGTACTCCCTGCATCCGAATAAAGTAATGTGATCTATAGATATACATAGTAATGCGCTGCAGTTAAGTTGTCTGTCTCTTTTGTTATGGCAGAGTGCGTAAAGAAGCCTTAAGCCAACGGAAAGTGTAAAGGCCGGAGGAGATTGCATATCTTTAAAACTGGTAGGGAAGGTAGTTAGTTACATTACATCTCTACTCACAAGTTTCACCGTGCACTATGACATCCTATCAGGCAGCCTCGGCTCGGGCTCTGTCTGTGGTGAATTCCCTGCCTTCCTCCTGTAGTTCCTCTTCTTAGTTGAGCTGTTATAATGTTAGGGCCTCTTTGTTGTGGTGTGAGTGGAAAAAAGATCATGTGAATGCAATGTTTCAAGAAAGTAAGCGCTAGGCAAGGTGTGTCCCAAGTGATTCATTGGGATGACTCCCCAGATCTACTCCTGCAGGAAATTGCATGACAATGGGATATCGACTTCGTTTGCGTTTGGGATATCTACGTAGATTCAGGAGGGCAGTGCATAGGAGAAGTGCGTGCAATGCATCACCACAGTCCACCGTCTCCATACGCACTAAATACGAACCTAACCTCCTCCATAATATTAAGTAATACACTCCAGTCCACAGGATTATTAGAGAGAGAGAGAGAGCGAAGGATGGGGAGGGACTAGGGAGTCAGGTCGGAGAACTAATATCATCGTGGTTCCTTGTTTGCTCATCTGAGTGAATAAGTAGCAGGGAACTGGAATAGACACATTCGATCTTCATTACGCTCTCATTGTCGAGAGATAGTGGCAAGCCAAGTGCAGGGGTCAAATTAGTTGTAGCCGCTTTTTACTCTCACCAAAATACGCTTCCGCCACAATAACGACTCTCTTCATAACAATGTCAGTCTCTGTCACGCATTTCAATCTGTGCCTTCTCAGTGGAACATCAAAGCCGATAATTACTTCAACGATGCCCACATCTGGCTCAAAAATATGCATACGCAACAATCGTGCCAGCTCAATTCAATCACTCGCCTTTCTCACTGTCAATGTCCTGTCTGCATATATTTATCTATCTATACCATCATATCAAATCCATTTCCCTTTCATTATTCCATACAGAGATTACACTTGCATACTTATATATATGTGTGTATTAAGTATGTAGCTAATTGCATATTTAGAGCTGGATTTAACACATTCGTGTGCGTATTTTCTATTATGAACCTTTTCCTTAGTGGACTGACAGGCACTGATGTGAAATCCGAATATTAAAATTTCTCCCCAGCTTTCACAGCGCACTCTAAAATTAGTTCCTTCAGAAACGAATGCCTGTATTATGTTGAGACATGTATCTGTAGCTAAGAATGTTTTCGTAGAGAGAATATTATGGAGGAAGCTGCAACTTGTAACTCTTTTCTTTACGGTGGATATACATAAGTAGCTAGATGGTAGTTAGTAGGTGTTGTTAGCTTTTTAAGTAAGTAGATCGTTTGTTTGTAACGTAAGCTGGCTTAATTCTCAAGTCTTATAGCTCATGGCTTTAGGATAAAGAACATCATCTATAGAGAACAGACAGGCACAAGCATGCAATGTAGTCAGCTGCAAGATCAAAGAGTGGCTCTTTTCACTTCATACTTCATGCATTCGTTACAGGGCAGGGGGATTCTCTTTGGTGAATCTTCAGCGTGCTAAAGTGCAGCAGATTGTAGCTACACGGAATAATAGCGTGCAGAAGAGCCAGGATACTTTTGGAGTCTGTAACAGTGCATTAGAGAAGTGATATGTCCTAATCTAGCAATAAGTATAATCTACAGCAACAGTATGTTTATGCATTTAATTATCGCAATTTTACTATTCCACTGTTACGTGTCTGCACTATTCTACAGTTGGTGTTGGTGCAATGGGATAGAGCCCGTAACCACAGCCGTCAGCCTAATGCACATTCTAAGACTTTCTCACATAACAAACAAATTTTTGTGTCAGAGCGGAGCCGAAGGGTTACAGCGTTAAGTTAACCCAGAAAATGGTTAAATGGAAGGAAGGAGAATGAAGCGAAACCGCAGGAAAGACTAAGGTGACAAAATAAAATATTATCCCCAATCCTAATCATAATAGGCAACCAAGCGACATTCGTATTCACTATTGTTGCATGAGATCCTGCATTATCTCCTATACATTTCTACTCCGTCCGTAGATGCATGCAGCAACTATGAAAGAGCTTTCAACTAGAGTTCATCTCCATCCATTCCAATTCCCACTTCTCCCCACACAAGTCAGTACATTTACGGAGAGGCTATAGCAGCCAGGCAAAGTCCACTACTATTCCAATGTCAATCTTTCGTGTTACAGTCGCCTAATGCGGATCTGGGATCATTGAGACGCTTTTCTCTGATATCATGAACTGAACTGAAAGTCTCTTTTGGCTAGCTGAACGCAATCTCTGACTACAACACAATTACAACATGAGAAAGATTAGGGAGGGAAGGACATTTATCTTGCCAGAGCCGAGTGAGTGCATTTACTAACACCATTTCAGAATCGGATCACAGGATCTAGCGTTTACATTACAAACAGCTTTGTTTGCGGCTACATTCAGATAAACTATAAAATAAACGATAAGCCTTTTTGTTCTGGCTAATCCAACTGTGATTATACATCTGCAGATTTATTTTTCTACGGAACAAGTCCCACAATCTGTACAGAGCCACATTTAGAGATTCTATCTCATCCACCCTATACATTGACTCTAATAAAGAACTTTTAAAAGGTGTCAATATTTGTTAAAGCATGAAATATTGTAAACACGCAGACTACATGGAATAATAAACATTAGTCACAATTGCTGGAAGGAATGAGAGTCCTCCTTCCCCTTAACTATCCACATTACATTTAGATAAACCAAATATGCTTAGTTTTATTTTTAACAGCCGTAGAAAATCCACGTTATCCTCCTCCATATTTTATGAGTACGTGATCGTGATGCTAGTTCGAGTAGAAATACCGAGACTGATTGCCCTGCTGCAGTAGATATGCGAGTTGAACTTTCACTTATCAATTTATGCAGTTGGAAAGTTACAGCAGAGTATTTTACTTTGTAACTATATGAGTAGGTGCATATATTATTGCTGTACGGTGTACGTACATCAAGTTCTGTTATAGAGTAGATGTATCTATTACTTAAAGTGGAAAAGGATGTGAGAGCGAGGACATTATTGATTCCGGAGGAGTATAAGGCACACTGAAGGATTGTATGTTCTGTAGATAAAGATAGCGAGTACTTATGTCTCTGTGTTTACAAAAGTCCGTGCTGTAAAATAGGACGAGGATTTCCTTAACAAGAGATTTCTCATGTTGATGTGGAGTTGACATTGTACGGGGATGGTTTATGCTACGCTCTGTAATGACGGGCATTGTGATTGTGATGTGACTGTGAGAGTCTGTATATTATTTCTATGTTTGCTCGCTATGTCTGTAGACGGGATAATGGAGTATTGAAAGAACAACAGTGATTCTGTCACTTGAAATGTCCCTTTGGTAGAAACAGACATGAGAATATAATGGTTGAAGAAAAGATAGGGAAAGGTTGGGATTGAGTTGAGCTGGATTTTGGATATGTGGAAGAGCAGAGTTGATATGTGTCTGTATGAAAATGGCTCTGGTGGATTTAGTTGTTGAGTGAGAGTGTAAGGCGAGGAGAAGGATAACATTGTGATACATTAAGTTCCTATTAGAAATCGTCAGTAAGTTGAATGGCTACTAGCTGCTATTATTATTGGTGGGACTCCGTGTGTGTTGTGTGTGGATGGATGGATGCGTGTGTAGGTCGAATAGAGCAATTGTGCGGGATGAAATGAGTGAGGGAGATAGTCTGTGTGTTGTTAAGTAATACACAATGGAGTAAGAGGAGAGAGGAGTTGAGAAAAAAGTTGACAATAGAAACGCATTCCTTTAAAGGACAATTCCTTTAAAGAATTCTTTTTTGAATTCGATAGATGAATGGATTGGAAAGGAGACCTCAACTCAACCACATCGCTCCACCAAAAACTATCTGAGAAATACAGCAAACGGATCGACAAGACAATCAGAACCTTTCTTTCTCACTGTCCATGTTGTGACATATTATTCTGTCTGTGAAATCGGAGATTGGAGTTGTAGTAGTTCCGTTCAGGAATCGTCATTCAGGAAGGAGCAAGAGCAAACCACCAAAATGCAATGGACTACTCTCCGCCTGGATCCTCGGACCTCCTGCAGTCATTTTCTTTTCTTTTCTCAACTCAGTTCAGTCTCACTCACTCAACTCCCGATTCTTTTCAACTAAACTCGACTAAAAACTCAACTCAATCTAAATCTATCCCATAGAGAATGACCTCACTTATATAGCATTTAGAGCATTTGAAACAAGCAAAAGCTTGAAAAGAGTCCGTTAATGTGATCAGACAGAAAACGGAGCTGGAGATACATTCTTTTACGGGAGTGCATAGAACAGAGTCGTAAAAGGCAGATATGGCCGTATTAACGACGACAGTCTAACTACACTTACCTACTTACATTACTACATTTCGTACTTTGAGCTCTTTTATTCTTGGCTCTGCTCTGGGCCGCATATGCAACCTACTGACATGTACAATAATATTGCATTGCAGTGCAGAGAGGGATATGTTGTGGACGAATAGTGCACAGTGTGCATATCTCTAGGAAATTGGGCTACATATAAGTAGGAGTGGAAAACGAGGAATAGGTCATAGTTGCATTTTGTAAAGACGACATCGTCGTGGCATTAGAAGCAGAGCTCTTTGTAGAACAGAAAGAAGGGAATGTATTTATTTTGTGTAGAGGGAACTGCGGCAGATAGTCTCTCTCTCTCTCTCCTCTACTATCTGTAAGTACTCTTGAAAAGTTTCAATCGTTTGTAGCTCCCATAAATGGCCATTTATTTGAAATTTTATTGACTTTAGTAGTGAAAGATGCAGAAGAAGAGGAGCATGTATGTATGTCTGTGTTCTGTATGTATGTATATGTATAAATGTATCTGGGTCTGTCTGATGCGAGTCTGTCTGGCTCTCTCTACGCTCGCTCCTTCTTGCCAGTCTGACCAGCGCATCCCTCATACACTCAACTTTTTGATTAGTGTCGCTCGCTCTTCCTACCTATCTCTCCTCCTCGCCTATTGTTGAATATTTTTACAAACTCTATTCTCCGTGCAATCAACGTCAACGTATTTCAGTTCGAATGGAGTACTTAAAAAGCAATTGTAAATGTAACGTACTACATGACATAACTGCGTTAAAAGTTGGTAGGAAATGACTTTTGAGCCTCGTTTTATATTCCATGCATATTTATGGCTCTTCTTGCATACATGAGTGCCTGCATCTTCCTCAAATGTGCTTATGTCTACCATAGATTTGACATAGCTTGACTAGCAACGTCACACATACTCCACTCATCCTAATATATAGCCCCTCCACATATGCATATGCATTCTATTGTCTCACAAACAAGCCTCTCTTTCTCTGTCCTCATCCTGTGCCTGACTCTTTCTCTCTCTCTCTTTCCAGAGACATCTAGCCCCATACAAACCAGGGTTAACTATGAGAATAATAAATATAAATGTATTACTAGTAGTACTGGCATATCTATGTACTTCACTATAATAACTCTGTAGTAACATAACAAGTGAGTGGAATAGGGGCGAGGCTCATTCCTTTAACTCTTTCTTGCAAACTATATCATATGATGCTTAGATAATTGTTTCCATTTGAATCAAAATTGGAGTCACAGCCCGGAACATCGCTTTTTGAGCAGTACAATAATACATTTCGTTGTAACCCTCTCTGATGAAAATAAGTGCCAGTCAAGATTGGAGACTTAGATAGCATTGAAATTCAATTTTCGACAACTGGAAAATGTTAGGACATGAGAAATGAACATTGAAGATAGTGGAGCACTAATTCTAGTAATTTTAAACTCATTTCCAAAGTGTCATTGACCAAATTAAAATGAATATTTTAATTAAAACTTGAAACGAGTACTTACCTATAGCTGTGGAATGCATTGGCTACAAGAGAGAGGAAGAGTAAGTCATGTCTTTTATTTATACCTTAATAGTAATTATTATTAATAGTAGAAGGAGAGCATCCTGCTCTGGCTTTCCATTTACTGTGTGTGTACCTACTCCTTGTTTGTCGATTTCTGTGCAGAGGTGAATTTGAAAGGGAAAAAATCGGAGTAGACTCGTATAATATCTCCATAGAACATGCACGAGTCATTAGAAAGGATTTGACCTTATGAATCTGGCACATGGTGCACAGTTTTTTAAGAGAGCCAAGCCATAAAAAGCTGAGTGATTGCAAACTATGCGAAGAACATTAAATGTACTTTAAAAAATAGGCATGGAAATTCAGTGTGAGACATGACTTG
>JABASI010005029.1:0-12977 GCA_019776505.1 Tomocerus nigrus | reverse complement strand
AAGGAGTGCGGAATCTGTGGAAAGCAATACCCACATTTGAGAACCACCATCATAATTACATATTAGCTGAGGAGCTTCATATTGAAATAGCTTTTGTGACATAGAATTAATATTTCATTTATGTACTATTGCTTCTCATTTCAAACTTCCACTCCGTCAAATTTAGTGTTTTTTCCAAAAAGGTGACGTTTCAAATATTCTCAATTATTTATTTGTACTGTTTCAAATAGTAATTGCAATTTCGGGAATTATTTCAGTTTTCATTCATTCTTCAGTTTCCCATCTATTTAACTCTGACTATAACGAAGGGCGAAAAACATTTATTTGCTAATAATAATAATTATTATTATTGCAAATTAAAAGTTGTCCCTTATCTGATAAGCTAAAACTTCTATTTATAATTATAATAACGTTTTCGTTTGCAAAAAATGTTGATTTTAATATGTGATAATAAAGTACGAATACTTTTAATATTGACTGGAAAGATGTCTTTTTTAATTAATTTCCGTAAGACAAAACAATAATTTGTTTTTATTAGAACGAAAGGGGACTTTTAAAATGTTTATTGTTTATATAGAGTAAATATATCGTGTACATTTTCTATATTCAAAAGGGCTATCACCTATATAAAACTTGCAAAGAAACGGAGAAGAAAAGGTTGTTCCTTTCGTGGTAAAGGACTGCGACATGTGTTTACGATATTCCCTACGGCAAATTCAGTCATTTCACCCGACCCTTGAGTTTATTTTCAGGTTGAAGTTTAATTTATTGTTTTCCTTTCTATAAATACAAAGTTTTGCCGACTAGAGAAGAGTTATTGCATTTACAGCGTAATTCTTTCAGTAGCCCAAGAACCTTGTCGAGAATCAAAGAACTGACACACAAGACAAATTCGAATAATTATGGAAACTGACCAATGATAACAATATAGTGTATCATCATGAACGTGGTTAGACTAATATTGTTTATTTATTTGGTCGCTATACAATTTTCTTGTAATTCTGCTTCTGAAAACACAAGTAAGATCTGGTTACATAGGTTTTCTAAATAAATAAATAATTATTTATATCTAGAATTAAAATATACTATCAAATAATTTGATTCTAATCTTTTAGAAATAAAGCGATGGGGGAATCATAAGAACAGTAGTAATCGGACATCATTGATTGATAAAGTGAACATACATCGCCTGTACGATGGCGAAAATGCTTATGTAAGCCCCTTGTGCCTTGGAATGCAAAGCAATTACGGCCTCTCTTTTTACGGATTCAATACTTATATCCAGCTCATTAAATTCAGTGATCAATGCTTTGTCGGGCCGGCTCGACAATTTGTAGAGTAAGTTCTTGAACGACCTGAAAGTTTTCCGTAAAATAATTCAAGTATATTAAATTGAATTTTTAATATTTTGAAACGATTAAATTTTGTTGGCAGTACTACCACCATTCCTCCAAGAGTGACTGGCTACCCTTGGTTTTCAGCACTATGTCCTCGTCCCATCTGTGACTTAAACTTTCATTCAAAAGAAATGATTTTAAATAGTGTCCCGTATTATGATAGTATCCTCAACAAACACGACATTTCTGTCTTAAAGGTATGCCTATTGAAAATATTATTATAAACTGCTTACTTTTTATACGACAATAATATAGTAACTACATTATTTAATTCCGAATTTATATAATCCATTTTGTAAAAACATTCCGAGTGATCTCTTATAACTCCGGATGCTATTGAGCCCGAAATAATATTGAGACGTTTCAATTAATTAGTGGCATAAAATCTTAATAGACAAAAGGACCTGTCGTCGACGACCATAAATGTGGAGGTCCACCTCTGGAGTCGGCCTGGATATCGTGCGACCAAGATGGTCCACCGGAGGACTATACCGATTGTTTCTTCGCATCTTATGGGAGCGTAAAACAAGCTCCCTTCTTAAGTCCACCGGATATCGTTCCTACTAAAGTTCAAGCAATAATTCTTAGCAAAGAAGATTGTCAAAGGGTTTCTCAGCAGACAACAGATATTGGCTATAATCCTTACAATGAGATTTGTGCTTCCACATTAGAAGGAGTGCAGCCAGTTTGTAGGGTGAGTTAATGAAAATTTAGACCATGCAATGAATAATATTATTTTTTGGCTATCCTAATTTTTGAAATGGACACAACTTTTAGATAAATTTATTTAATCATCCATTTCACAAGTGAAACGGGAGCTTGGTTTTGGCATTTGGCATACTGTTGTCGAATCGGAATGAGATTGGAATAGAAAATTCTGAATTGTGTCTTTGAACACATTTTTCCATAGCGAATTAACGCGTCGGACATTTTTCATTCTAGTTTTATTCCGATTCGACAGTAGGTATTTATTTGCCTGTAGGAAGAGTTCATTTGTATTAATTTACATTTTTTCGGTGTTATAGTATGACCAGCCTTTCATGTTCTGCAAATACTGGAAAAATGATGGCGAGAATTCCGGTGGATGGGGATCAACTAACGGTTGGCGGTCAAATAAGCGTATAAAGGAAAGTACCAATGGCTGGGGATCAAATTCTCCGAAGTCGCCTGATATGCAAAATTTATTGGCTGTTGGACATTATGAGGACTATTTTGGTGGTAGCCCTGGCGTTTGTGATGGCAGTTTTGGAATTAATATTTATTTGAAATATGGGTCTCCAACATACCGTGATATATTCACAAAATGTGGTTACTATTGTAGTGACAGTTTGAAGTCTGATTATCAGTGCAAGGGAAATCCTCCCAAATCCTTAGGACCTGTCTACTGCTATCCAGAAAAAATTCCCGAAAATCATCAAGGTTGGAATTCAATATCGAGCGATCCGGAGTCTTAAGTTTAAATCATTGTGGAATTTGATTATGTATAGCAAAAAATGGGGTTCTACCCGTATTCGCCTTTTAGTCTTAAATTAATTTTTACGCCATTGCTCCAAGAAAGCTGTACAAAACGGTGAAGCCACCATTTAAGCCCAAAGGATTGTTGCTAATAAAATGTTTTGAATTCGTGCACCTGTACATACATGCAACATTTTATCAGACTCATTGAATCAGGAAACAATTAATTATTGTTCATGCTCCTTAATTTTGATCATGGTTACAAATCTCCTACTCTGTTATGCGGACAACTCAATTATCTTTTTGTATGCATAGCAATGTAAACTGTGGGTTGAGGAATTTAACTGGCATATTTATTACTTGTAGACTTCTGCAGCTAAGGCTAAAATAAGTAAAGTTCCTTATGATACAATAGGTAATCAAATTATGTAAAAAACGAAACCCCACTTTTCAGCAACGAGCACATCAAACAAAATAAATGGAAAGCATTAATTCATTTGAGTATGAGTCGGTAAGAGAAAAGGGCTGCATAGTTCATTAACTGTTCTCAGGAAACTAGTTGTTGGCAGAAGCATTACAATCAGATGCTAAAAAACAATGGCACTATATAATTATTATAAACTTTTAACAGTAAAAGGTATTATTTTAAAAGACAATGCTTTCTATTGATTATTTAAAAAATTAATAAAAATGTAAAATGCCTACACAACAGTCTCAAAATTTCTAGTTCTTTCAGCAGACAATTTGGGAGTTACAATACAATGAAATACTTTTGGTATCGTTTCTGTCACTGCCATTTTTAAAATATATAATATGTATAGAGTTAAAAAATATGGCTTACAATTTTACACACGTAAGTTTAATTATTACCCCTTAACAATTAATATTATACATATTGTCATTGAAAAAAGAAGAGCTCTGCTTAATGCTTCAATCCTCTGCGCTGCTATAGCCTAGAAATAGAATCTGTTACTGTTTGAAAGGTAACCTATCAAATGGCTTCTTTACCAGACGAGGCAAAGTTGTAAAAGAAAAGAAATCTGCTTTAAAGAAAAGCAGAAAATTTTATTTTTTGTTATTGGTACGAAAACCATTGTTCTTATTTACATGCTTTTATATTTTTAAATTGAAACCGAGTTAATTAAGGTAGAGATCGATATAATATTATATAATAAAAGCGGGTCGCTAACAACTAATTATTCTTAAATCACGAGAACATTACCATATCAAACATATATTGTATTAAAACCCAAAAATGAAAGAAAATCGAAATATCGACTTTGACTCGGATATTGAAACGGAATCTTTAAAGGATGCAGTTTGGAGGCTGACGACCCGAGTTTATCTTCTGGAAGATTTTATTGCCGAAAGATTTGGTAAGATAGATTTACTTTTATTTGGTAGTTAATTTTGCTGTTTGGCTGTTGACATAATTTTATGAATTTAATTGTTAACACATAAGAACCGTGATCCCGGATTGCTTAGTACCTTTCCGACTATTAAATTCCCTCTTCTTATCTTTTCTCCCCATTTAGCAGCTCCTCCTGGGGTATTACACCTAGAAAGACAATTGCTATATTATAGCTATATCTCCGAATCAGAGAGGAAAATGAGAAATGTTCGGGCGGACTTCTATGCAGCCACATTTCAGCTCTTTGTCTTTCTAGATCTAATAGTACCCCAGGAGAAGATACGACTTTGAAAAAAAGTAGGAATTATTCTTAATCCATATTTCATTGTGACAGTTATGGGGAATATACAGTAATAGTTATATTTGCAATAAATAATATCCACAGAGATTGTCCTTGCTAAAAAGTTGAAAGTATTCTATCGTCTGTAAGTAAATGAATGATGAATCTTATAACAATGTTTTTTTTGTTTTGCAGGGGTAGTTCTTGGTCCTAGAGGTTACAAAAAAACAAATTCTGAACCGAAGACAAGTTCTCCTTCAGAGACCAATATTTTACCCACAAAAATAAGCAGTAACGATGACGCTAATCTAACAAATTCTATGGCCAGTGCCAGTAGTCATCCCGAAACGAAAAGTATGTGCACCTATTTTTAAGAGTTGAATTTGGGAATATTTTGAAGATTATTTTTGGTTAATTTGATCACCCACGGTCATGATAATTTTTTGTTATCTTCAAATTATTTGGCTAGCCACTTACTATGTTTTAAGTGTTGATATATAGTTGACTCAACATTCAACAAACTATTATTTTTATATCTGCATTGCTAACAGGGAGAAAGCGAAGCAGTGTTGCTTCTAATTTGGAAGTGGATCCAATGGAGAGACTAATCCCTAATGTACAAAAAATATCAAAAATTGACACATTTCAACCTGATGTCGAGGAGGATCCTTTAATCGATCCTTTAATGATTATTTCACCGCTGAATTTCGAAGATAGTGAAAATGAACTGGATTTAATGCCCAGTAAGATAAAGCATAATCAATAAAGTTTATTGTATGGTTTTAAGACTACCTACCTAGCTTGAAATCTATTGATAATGATGAAACAGAAAATGAAGTACTATTGGACCAAGACTCGTGCCCATCGGATGAAGAATATGATTTTGTAAACAAAGAAACCGAATGTGATGAGACCACAACTGATTTGACAGACAAAGATCCAGGATTCCAAATATCTTTCAAATCTGGAAGAACTGATAAACCACCGGACCAAAGTATTCCGAATTCAAATTAATGTTTCCTCTTCCACAATTAAAAGTTGAAAGCAATTATAATTGAGAGACCTATAGTGACCTTAGTTAAAGAAGTGCCAGTTTCTAAGCGGTCAAAATTTCTGCCAAAATTTTGGTAGTAGATCAGTGATAAAATTTGATAATTTCTATGATGCAATGCTTAGAAACTGGCACTTTTTTAATTAGGTCCCTCAATTTCGAACGTCCTCTGAATTCATTTTGTCCAAACTCCAAACAAAATAAAATATTATTTTTGGCTTAATCAATTAAATGGATATCGTTTTATGATAAATTTTGGTTAACCTAATGTTTTAAAATTGCCTTTGTTTTGCTTATAAAAAATTTAAATAAAAAATGAATGCTAGAAATGGCCACCTATAGTGGTAGAATTTTACTTATGGGTGTACTTATGGGTGTTTATGAAGATAATACTTACAATTCGTAACCTTTAACGAAGAATCGTGTTAATGATAGGAATTATTTTAACCTTTCAGAAATTTTCCCCTTTATAAGAAGTGCGATTAATGCAACTATTTTTTTTTACCAATTTCTTTCAGATTTGATGAAGTTTGTTCAAACAATTCGCAGGCAGCAACAAATTATGAAAGTAAAATTAGACTCCCTTGCAAAAATTATGCCTACTCTATTGGAAAAGGTCGAGAAACCAGTCGACACCACCATAAAAAGTGCCGATTTTTCGCTTCCAATAGAAACTGTTCCCGATTTTTGGCATCAAAACAACTTTTTCCTGACTAATCAAGCTGAAAAAGAGAAATTGGTAGTAATTCATGAAGGACAACTTTACTTAGGGTTCAATCTTCTCATTCGTTATTTTACTGTTTACTGATTACTGATTCATTTAATTATCTTTACAACAGATCTTAATGCTTGGAGCTATCGGAGGAAATAACGGAAACCAGACCACTTACAGAGTTATGGCAGCTCTCATGACCGACGATTTGATGTTTCAGTTTACGGCAAAAGGTCGCACGGGAAAAGAAAATTTTTCTAGCTCAATATTTTTAAGTTGCGTTTGCGGTGAGTGAATTAATTAAATAGGTTTATTTCAGTGACTCTTTTTCTTAACAATTACAATTTTACACAACTACCTATATAGGTATATCTTCTGCTAGTAGTAATACATGATCTAATTATACATTTTAATGAAACATAAAATTATATTCATTCATATTCATAATGTAATTGAATAGCCGTATGAATAAATATACAAATTATCATATTTTCTAAAGCTTAATTTATTTTAGCTGCTGTACGACGTAATCCAAAATCGCTTAAGATGACAGATAAGGAAATAGAAGATCGGGTCGATTACTGGTTACGGAAAGCAGGAACTCGGCTGAGAAAAGTAAAATTCTAAATTAGTCTTTGTTATATATTCGCTTTCATGGTCCAACAATATGTAATATGCTTTTATAAGGTTTTTCATTTCATACTAGTGCTTAATAACTGTAACTTTATTTTAGACCGGCAATTTCAGTTAGTAAACGGGTAATATTCAAACCTCTCGTAAAATTCAGATCTCAAGAAACCAATCAAATATTGCACGTAAAGGACACCCGTTTCATTTGTTTACCTCGGTAATGATGTCAATAGAGTGAAATGTACCACAACATGCGTATTAAGTTGTTATACTAGAAACAAAAAATGTCAATTTTAAAGAAATGTACAACTGCGTTATTTGAAAAATAAAGTATTATTATCGGTACTAATACTAATGATCCCTGACAACAAACTAAATCCTAATAATATGATACAACTTTGGAATGCACCTAACTGCATGAATTTTAATTATTCTTATTATTTGTTTTATTCAACAGACCACATAGCATACATGTACAAAGTAATAGTTGCCAGATCCAAACTTACATGAGAATGTAAGAAGAAGTAACTTACTTAACTTAATGTAAAATTAGGGGGGAAGATATGTAATGAATGAGTTAAGTAAATTAAATTATATTATAATGACAGGTAGTATAAGGCTAAGCTTATTGTGTGAAAAATTTAAACAGATCGTTTATGTAGTAAAAAAAAACTGTGTGTAGAGCAAGAGATAAATTGAGGCTAGAGGATAGTCTTTTGGAAAGCGATTGTTTAGAATTATGTGTAAGGGTTGCATTGGTTCGTATATCTAATGATAATTATAATATTAATCCGTTTTAACTAAGTTGCAGTATTCAGTTAAATTGTTAACTTATTAATAGGATAAAACAAAACGGAATGGGAGAATGAAATTAGAAGGGGTTTATTTATTTATTGAAGGAAGCTTTTATGTAAATATATTGATATATAATAGTAATTTACTTTTTGATATTTTTTCATGCACATCATTTTGAAGAAGCACAGAATGGTATTGAATACTGCGATTGAGCTTGCTGGATTTCTGTGAGGCAAAGTTGCAGCTGTTTGTTGTTTGTGTGAGTGAATACCTGTGATTGCGTGTGATTGTGATCTGACGATGTGAGTTTGTGTTGTATGTAATGTAATAGTGCTACTGCTAGCTAGTGCTCTACGTCAGTTGATGTTTTATGAATTATTATAATCGAGAAATCCTCTTACCTACAAAAAACTAAAGATTTTGAACAAGAAACAATATTTTGTTGTTAATTACAATTCGAAACTACTGAACTTTTCTTGATATTGTGTTAATTACCTTAATGTCACAGTAGTCACTCAATAGTAATAAAATATAAAAGTATTTTGTATGTCAAAATATTATATTGACTTCTAGTGTCTAGAAGATCCATAGAAGATCACAGTAAATTATATAAAACAATATTTTGTGCACAAATTGATCTACATAAATTGCTCATAATTTTTTGTCTATAACTCCAGGCAAATTTAAGTGACGAATTTCAACTAATAAAGCAGTAAAAAAGCGAAAAATGGAATTAAATCGAAATATCGACTTTGATTCCGATGTAGAGATGAATTCTTTAAAGGATGCTGTCTGGAGATTGACAACACGCGTATATCTTCTGGAGGATTTCATTGCCGAAAGATTTGGTGACATTTTAACAAAACTTCTGAAGAAAAACAAAAACATTTACCGTAAAAAGTCACCATTTATGCATACCAATGCAATAAAAAACCTTTTTTTAAATTATTTTGTACAGGGGAAGTCCTTAGTCCAAGCGGTTTTACAAAAACAGCAAATTCGAAAGTTTCGTCGACTCCAATTCCAAATGTATCACCGTCTAAAATTAATATACTGGACGAAAGTTCCGACAATATTTCTGTTTCATCATATGGAAAGCGTCGGGATAGGAAAAGTTAGCTTTCATTTATATAACGTATTTTTAAATTCTATTATGGCAAAAAATTGTTGCTTTCAAGTTATATAATAACAGCAAAAGTCTCAAAATATAACACAGAATATCTAAAATTTCTAATTCTTTGTCACTTATAATACTTTTACATTGTTTAGGGAGGAAAAAAAGACCTGTGGTTCGTCCTGGAGTGGAACAGAGTCATAACAATAAGCAGAAAATACCTAGGACTTCGACATTTGGAGTTGAAAGAGACTTGATGGACCCTTTAAATACCCTGGACCCATTACTAAATTCAGGGGACAGCCCAAAGGAATTAATGTTGATACCAAGTAATATTAAGACTCGTAACGAAGTTTTATTAACTAAATATGAATATCCATATAGCGATATAACTATGCAGTTTGAAATTTCATTCGTTTTCGTTTATATCCTCAATATGTTTATTTTTTTTACGGTAGAAAGTGAAGTTTCAGTGCATGACGATTCTGATGAGTTAGATGGAGAAGATGCTTTTTTAAATGATGAAAGCGAAAGTACAAATGATTCGAAGGAGAAGGATCCAGATTATCATGTTTTTCTTGGCAGTAGAAAAGGAGACAATGGTATAATGTTATTGTAATTAACTATAAAATTAAATGCTAATGCTACTATAATCTATGGTGACCGCAGCGTTGTTATCATTTTAAAATTTATGCAGTATTGACTATTGACTTCGTGGTTTTCAATTTCATGTAATATGCAGATACAAAATATACTGAAGAATGTGCAGACCAATATCCAAATAATGCAAAAAACCGTCCTATAAGGTGAACAAGGCTTTATCTTAAATCGGAAATATTATTATACTCTTTCCTTGTAATATATATTGGATATATTATTTTAATTTACTAATGTTTTACATGTTATTTTAGTATTTCGTGTGACCCTGAATACTGCATCGATACAAAAAACATAAAATGGTCAACTTATTACAATTATATCGGACACACTGGGAAGCTCAACATTCTTTGGCAATGTAATCAATGCTCGTCTAAAGTATCCGTATCCGCCACATCGAAATCCAATGCTAAAAGACATTACTCCAAGGCACACAAAATAGATATTAGAAATATTAAAAAAATTATCAAGATTGATAAAAAATAAACTGTTAATTTTTTATCCATTACTAGAACTAAACCTTAAAAATGTAGTTCATTTTTTTTCTAATTAATGGAAGTTATTTTTAATTGCAATTTGTACCTTTATATTTATAGAAACGAGTATTATATATAGAACACAAAAATATTTAGATTCCTTTGTTCATGAATCATGCAAATAAATTAATTTGTATCGACATTAACATGTTTATTAAATTTTTTAAATATTTCTTAGGTCCCATTCAAATTATATCTATCGCATTGCACTATAACCAATTGGCTCACAACTTTCTTTGACGTACTGTACATGATGATTCATGAAATTCATGATGATGTGTACTGTGAAGCGATTCAAGATTTAAATAAATATAATAAAGACGTGACATGGACAATAGTAATCAATTCGACAGGTTCGTTAATTTAATGTCGATTTATTAAACCACTATTCCAAAATGTGTTTAAAAAAGGAATTTATTAGCCTTTAATAGAATACATTTTCCGAATAAAATGATAATATTTTCAATTAATTACCTTACATTTAGTCTGAAAGTGAATGAAAGAATTTTAATTTATAATAACTGTAATTATAAACTACCAAACGGAATATTATTCAAAGAATGCGAAAGGAAATGCTTGGGTTCTTCATTCGTCAACCTTTTCATCAAGGCAGGTCATGCCTCTACGGCATACGCAAGCGAAGTCACCGATGTCACACGGAGCATCTTGCAAACATAATTTGGGGTTATCTCTTCCTTTCCGGATCTGTTGACATCTAGCATTGTTGACACATCTGTAGTCATCTTGGTCCACTCCCTTGACACATCTACTTCCTGGAAGCAATTTGCAATCGCCATCCTGGAAGGTTCTTTTCCACAGTCCATCGGGGCTGTCGCTGCACTGTTTTGCCATAATCGGTAAAACCAGCACAACCAACACGACAGTCAACTTGAAAATCATTTTTGCTGCCCATACAAAAGGAATTAAAACAATACTTTATTTTTATTATAATATTTTATGCAAGTTCATCCAAAAACTATTCTTCAGTAATATTCTATTTCGCCAACAAAAAGAATATTAAATTATGTGGAGTTCTACGTTTTTGGTACTACTAATAGGCAGAGAGTTCGTGTCTAGTAATGCAATTGCATTGCAGCTATGTATATCATTTAAAAAGATTATTTTAAAAAGATTTAGTGTACGCACCTTTTTTCTTTAGTACGTTTGGATTGTTGGAACTTGGAACACCTTCCGTTGATCCTTTTCTATCAGATGAAGGAGCAGGTTTACTGATTAGTTCTTTTCACTCTCGATTCTGTTGTCTCTCTGAACTCTGAACTAACGGATTACTGTATATATAGTACCTTGGCAATCTATGATGACAGTACAGGAAAATTATTGGTGTGATAACGAACAGGAAAATTGTGCATTTTTATTTTGTGGGCACGGTGTACAATGATAAATGGCTATAAAAAGAAAAGAAAAGAAAATAATCAAAATACTTGACATAAATATCGTTGAAATTCTTTGTTTTTGTATAAATGACAAGGTGAATATTATATTTCATGGTTTCCATGAGGGCATGTTATTTATTTCTCTTTTCAGATATTTTCATTTGAAAGAAGTAACTGAAATAAATAAACTTTGAGTTTATATAACTGTAATGTTAACTTATTTCACACGTTGATTGAAATCCACGATTCAAAATATGGCAAACTATTTATTCCAATTTTTTCTCATTTCAAGAAAAATGAGAGAAAACCTTTGAGAAATATTTACATTAAATCTTATTTATTTCCCAAAATATTTCAATTGCCATTTTGTCATGCATGGTGCTTGGTGACTAATTCCATACACCATACCATAAACATTTGGGTATATAAATATTTTATATTTTCACATTCTGTATTTTAATTAGAACTTTTATGTGTACGCTGTGAATGTTAACTACGCAGCTTGTAAATAATAAATAATTGTATGCTGATACTGATATTTAAGTGATAATGCATTGTGGTTGGTCATGGTAATATTTACTTATACCAGTTATATCCTAGTCAGAATTCTCAGAATGGTAATGTGGGTTAATGGGTGTATCTATATATATCTATGTATTTAAGGTTAATATTGTCATTCCTGGAACAAAAGTTTTTATTTATCTGTATGAATTGGTGTCATACGAGTCGTAATATCTGTACTATACGTTAAAATTTTTGTCAACGTGACCTGTGATGTGGGGGGGATTAAGCGACCCCCATTTAATTAATTACTCATGGTCACATCAAAATCATGAATTAATTAAGTTCATATGTAATTAGTAATTATCTTATTGTAAGATTGGTATCCTGTTGGACTGGAGTGTATAGATGGTAGAAATTTATGTCTCTCACACAAAACCTCGGGTTTTAAGTTTTAAAGTAGTCAACAATAGCGATTTTTTTCCCGACTTTAACAAAAAAGCCGAGATGAGTATCCCCACGATAAAGATATGCATATCTTCTCAATTTTTCGGATCAAATTAAAAAAGATTAACATGAAAAATATTTGTGTCATTAATTAAAGATTTTGGTTTTTGAGTTGAGTGTTTAATGGGCAGGACCCGGATAGTGGGACAGGAGGGTGGGGCAGGATAGGCTTCCCCCATATAACAATACTCTATGTCATTTTTGACGTCACTATCGACTAGTATCGACACACTGACTAACTGACTATCATTTATGCAACTTTAACACGTTTTGTTTTATTACGTCACTATCGACCCTAAGGTCGCTAAGGTCACATTTTATACTCAAAGAGAAGCGCAGAGTTTTTACATGAAGCATCCCACACCACTCACTTCCACACACCTCCTCCTGCTCTCATCTCTATTATTCTCTATGCAGGGCAACCTAGATCAAGAGCGGCTGCTATTCGTCAGAGTACGACGCTCTGTTATTGGTTCATTGCTTTTGTTACAACAGAGTAAAGGGAAATGCTTCTTCTCTAAGCGAGCGACGTGAGCG
>JABASI010005028.1:0-12980 GCA_019776505.1 Tomocerus nigrus | reverse complement strand
TCAGAGCTACTTAAATATATCTATCCATCTATCTACTTATGAATTCCTTTATTAGTTGCTGGCTACACAGAATGAAGTGCAGCACAGACTAAACTTTGTGCTCTTTACTTTACTAATGCTAATGGTTATGATATGAGAGGGGAGAGAAAGATTGAAGGATCTTTCAGAAGAATATAATAGAGTCTCGCTCAACTCACTCTTCCTCTCCTTCACAAACTCAGCATAACAAATAAAATGCCTGACCGAAGAAAAAGAGTGACATTTCTTAACAACAACCACCTTCGCTCCTCAATCCCTTTTACAAGTACCACTACCAATGATAGGTCCAAGAAGCACATGGCCACTAATGCTACATCACTACTGAGTAGGTACTATTAGTGAGTGAGTAGTGACACGTAATAAATAAGCAACATCTTTTTTCTCTGTTTGCGTTGGCAGTGGAAATTTTTTATGCTTCTTGGGCAAAACGTCAATGTTGGCCGTAGAAAAAAGGCAGGTAGTATGGTGTTGGTGTGAATTGACTGAGCGGCTCACGGTCTAATAATAAAAAAACTATTTAGTAGAGTGAGGTGGAAAAGATTTCCCTAAATACATGTTAAATGTGTGAAATATTTACAACTGATAATGTTAGCTAGGTCTCGTGCGTGAATAGTGTTTTCCAGTGAGGACAGCCGACAGTGAGTGAAGTGTGGATTAGATTGGATTTGAGAAAACTGGACAAAGGAAGAAAATCCAGGAGTGTAATAGTGAGTGAGTGGATTGGCATTGGCATCTCCGAAGCTTCTTCTCCAGGGAAAATCGAGATCACTCAATCTTGTGTGGATGTGCGTTAGGAAGAACAGCGAGCGGCTGTAAAGGCAAGTTGTAAAGTGTGAACTAAAAGAATCAATAATAAATAGATAGGGTAAAAGAGCTTCGTATCGCTGAAAACGGTAGTCGCCCCTTGTTACTTTTCTATTGTACAGTGGAACGTGTGGCGCTCTCATTGGAAAAGAAAAGGGCGAGAAACGCTAGTTTTCCCTTCCCCCCTCGTAGAATTTTCTGAATCTTGTATTATTGGTTGATTTTGTAGCCACCTACTTCCAATAGGTTTGGTGGAAACAGAAAATACACTTCTCCGTGGGGATGAGAATAGGTGATAACGCCATGTGAATGGGACTTGCCAATGAATGACGTTGGTGGTTCTGAGAGCGGCAGTGGCCTAAGGGCCGTGAAGTCGAGCCGCACTTCAGATGCCAACTTTGAGTACGACGATAGTGAATGGGATGTCGGTATCGGGAATCTGATTATCGATTTGGATGCAGACATCGAGAAGAATAACGAAGCAAATCGAAGCGGCGGGTCTACAAACAATAATTCGAATACAAATTCCTCCTCGTCAAACAATTCAGGGAATACGAGCTCATCCTCCTCCAGTGGCAATAGTTCTGCGCAGCAATCCAGCTCATCATCGTCGTTGTCGCAAATGCATATCCCACATTCCCCCGCCAGTGTTGTAAGTGGAAACTCAGGAAATAATTTAAGTAGCTCAACGACAGGTAAAGGAAAGTCCGGGAATTCTTCGTTGACATCCGGAGGAAAAGCCTCCGGAGCCCAAAACCCCAGCGACTTATCTGTCAGTATGGAACACTCGTCTGT
Organism: Tomocerus nigrus; assembly: GCA_019776505.1. Lineage (NCBI taxonomy): Eukaryota > Metazoa > Arthropoda > Collembola > Entomobryomorpha > Tomoceridae > Tomocerus > Tomocerus nigrus. Next base: position 11,342 of record JABASI010005028.1, on the reverse strand, counting down.
CGTGGATAAAGGACTCAAGATGAAAATCAAGCGAACGAAGACGGGGACGAAGAGTGGAGCTGATGCCAAACATGAGATTGTCAAAAGTGAGTTAATTAGTTCGGCCTCGTCATCGGCGGTGACGGCCACCTCAAATCTTCTCAGTGCAAATACTAAAGGTGCTAGTGCCTCGGACCAAATGTCGAAAAGTGCCCATTCCTCCGCATCACACAAAGATAAAGACAAACTGAAGGATATGATGATGGATATCGATCGAGATTGTGCTAGTAATACAAATAGCAGTGCTAACAGTGCCAATAATATACGCGACGGTAGTTTACGAGACGGTGGCGCCAACAGTAATGATCAGGGCCCCGGTGGGAAAGTCAAGGGCGCCAAACGTGGCTCAACTCACAAGAAAGTCAAAAACGCCACCGGAAATAGTAACAATACGAATAGTGCATCTTCCAATAAAAAAGAGCAAGAGCGAAGTAACAATTCCTTAGGTTCGGAGCTTAAAGGAAGTTCGGGTGTCGGTGGTCCTGGTGCTAAAGACAAAGACTTTTTCAGCACCACAGTCAGCCTGAATGTTCCCAACGTCGTGCCCAACGTCGGCTCTTCGGCCTTCGTCAAAACGTCAGCCACCCTCAAAGTCCCAACGACTTCCTCTTCAGGCTCAGCCTCAGCAGGCAACCTGCTAGTCCATTCTTCGCTAGATTCCTCTTCTTCTTCAAGGTCTCATGGATCTTCGAATCCTTCTTCCTGGGTGACTGGATCCCCTGCCAAGGGGGGAGACAAGGGTCGTGTTTCACCCAACGTCTCATCTTTAGCAACTAATTCTTCGATTGAGAAAGGGACAGGCAATAATAGTCCTTCCTATGCAAAAAAACCAAGAGTGTTCGTCCCGTCTGAAAAGGTACAGCAAGCCACACTCATCTTTTTCCCTCTTTTGTCCTCCCAACATAAAAGAAAACATGTCTATCTTTGTCTGTAATGAATGTGAAGCGTTTTTATTGCATTTTTATTTCCTTTCATTCCTATCCTATCACATCACCCTCAACTCAACCAAACCAACCACATCACATCAATTCACCTTTATTGACTACCACCTCTACTTCTTCCACTACTACCTGCTCATATAAATCTAAATATCCTAATAACCTTTCTATATGGTACCTAACTACCTAAATACTAAATTCTGTGTCCCTAATACCCAAAGTATTTAACTAGGTAGCTATATAGGTATCCCCTCAAGTGTTCTTACTACTTTAACGTGTATTACATTAGCTACCTACTACTTTAGTGTGGAACGTGGCTCATTTTAGTGACCACAGTAATTGCTGATTGCAAATGGAAATCCTATATCAGATACACTGTGTGAATTAGTAGTAAATGATTTTATTCCATGCACGAAAACTACATAGTGGGTAGTTAGCGTAGTTTCTGACTCTTTCTGCTGTGAAATACTCGAGTTAGAAAAGTTTCTTACAGAAGAACATAATAACTAACTATAGTAGGTAGCTACTTTGTGACTTTAGATAGGTAGGTAGACTGTTATTTAGAAGAGCCATGGCTGCTATGGCCTTTAACTAACCATTACGTGCCTAAGATGTGCAGACAGAGTGAAGCTGCTTAAGTACCGTGTAAACTTCAGAATTGGGTGGAAAAAATTGACCAAAGGAGTAGATTTATGGCTACTGTATGACTTTAGTAGAATAGTACGACCATATTATTACTTTTTACTTCATCTACTGCACACACACACTCAGATAGACACAATACATTGAATGAGTGGAGAACAGAAGCTCATAGAGGCTCACTCTCAGATCAGAATCACTTTAATAGTAATCCTGTACAGTTCTCTGTTAGCATTGTAAAGGACATGCTCCTGGTCTTGTTATCATACTTGTATTGTAGCGTGGAAAACTAATGGCAATAGTTACACTGAGATAAGTACATACCGATGCATAATGGCCTGGGAAAATGGTAGATGAGAGTCTCGGAAGATTTCATGTATCCATGTACATGGCACATGCAACCTTCTTTCATGTGATTTACTGACACACTCACTCCATTCCATTCTCTCCTCCTATCAACTTAATATACTTATCTGGCTGTAACTCGAGAGATGCATGGATATAAAATACGATACGTAGATATGTAGCCTGATAACGAGCACTGTAGTCTTAAGCAAGACATTTTAAATACTAAGGATGGGCTTAAATAAAATCATTACCTACTAGTACATACTACTCTGAACTGTTAGCTAAGGCAAACTAAGTATGATGTGAGTTTACTATTGTACATTTAATGTATATTGTTGTGTATGTGTACATAAGTAGAGATATAGAAAGTTATTTACTAAACACAGTTGCCTTGTCGGTCTCTTTTGGGGAATTATCAAATTGTAAGTTTTCTATGAATGTGCATACACTACTTTAAGATAAGGTTAAAAGCACAATTTGATTTGGGAATTTACAGTGTACATAGATAGCTATCTATATGGCTAGTATTTATTTTTCCAAAGTACACTTTACATAGAATTCTTATCGTATTAGGTCAGCTTCTGAGTAAATATACAAACTGAGTGTGTAGTTTTAGTTGAAGTGTAAGATAGGATAATAGCTTAGCTTGTGTACGTTTACATTTTACGAATTCGACACTTTTATCTCATGTTATAGCTAGAAAGAAACGTGTGTATAGAATACAACATAACTCTTGATTAACTTGCATCAGAGAATCATGCAACAGAGCAAAGTTTTGTGTTCTGAAGATTATATCTTGGCCATTGCTCGAGGCGGAACTAAACACATGCCCAAAGATAATTACTGTTGACAGTAGTCATCATATAAGTCAGTAATAACTTCGTCATTTCTCTTTAGCTACACATAATACAGAGAATTCAGTGTTGACGTACATGTAAGAATAACAGAGATAAGAATCCCTTTTCAATCTGTGTACACAGTGTTAAAATACATACACATAAACTGGTTGGATTTAGAAGGATAGACACTAATAACTATAAGGTCCTCTATTTACATGTAAAACTCTTGTTGCCTTAATATTAGGATAAGTTACGTAAGCCTGTGAAAATCAGGGATGTCAGGAGTTAAGTGAGTTAAGCATCGATCATAATGTCAATAAATTGATATACAATAAGTACACCTCTTGAAATGGTTGAGAAAAAAGAGTTTGGTTTCTGTTAGCTCAAGGCAAATCCATAAAAGCCTTAATGTGATGTGATAGGAGATGAGAAGAAAACAGAAGTAGCTAGCAATTTGAACATGTAGAGAGATAGAAAAAAAGGAAGACGTGTCGAGTATGTTTTCAATATCATTGTATCAAGTAAGCAGTTAGTACCTTAAGTTGTATTACCACCACTGCCTACTTTGGTAAGTTAAAGATAAGGACTTATATCTAACTAGCTAGCTAGTCCATGGATGCATCCCAATCCAAATCCTCACTCACTCAACCAGCAGCAGCTATTAGATAATGATGATATTGTATAGAGAGAGAGAAGACGCAAGACATTATTTAGCATTTATCTACTTATTATATATATGTACTCCTTGTATTATTGTTGTATCTGTCAATTGAGAAACGAGTTTGAGAGCGAGTGGTTGGAGAAGAAGGGAAAAGGATTCTATAAACAAGTCAAGACAAGCCCTTGCAATATTATTATGTACATTAACAGAGAATTGAATTATGGACGGTCATAATAAAATCCAACTTGTTAAATGTTAAAAGGAGAGTATGTACGAGTAGGTAGACGTAGAAAGAGATTTTAGACATTTTGCAAGCGTTGTGTTGCGTTGAATGAAATGAAACATTTACAATGTACACTGGAGTTCCAGTCCTCGTTTGTTGCCTCTGTCTTTCTGTTTCTACTCTCTTTCCCAAAGAGCTTTAGTACAGTTTAGTGTAGTGTGGTGGTGATAAATGATAAATCTTATCTTGTCATGTCAAACTGCAGTGGTGGTAGTGGTAGCTGGTAAGTACGTAATTGCCACAGCCCTCCAGTCCGTCTCTATCCTAAATCCTACTTTGAATTTATCCTATACCCATCCATCCAAATCCACTATAAATATATCTTGTGTTCCTATATAAAGATATACACAAACATCCTATGTTCCCCTACTTAGGAGTATAGAGTACATAGAGCAAACGGTGAAGTACAGATATTATAATGTATAAAAGTAGCTGTAGTCTGTACGAAATGTACTTAATAGCTAAGTACAAGGATTTTATCCACCATACATCCATCCATTCCCTTCCTTTGTATTTTAGTGCTACGAATACTTTTCTGTGTTATTTTATACTTGGATTTGGTCGGCTCTATAGACTGGACTTTGCTGTGTGTCGGTCGGATCGACCCCACGGATTTTATCGTTCACATTTAGAAGCTGATTTAGTTTTTATCTCCTCTAAATATATTTGTGATATAAGATTTATATGTATTAAGTAGATCGTATAGGTCGTATACACCAGTAAGTATGTGTGATTTGAGTTGGTCGTTGTTAAGTTGGGTGCATTAAGTAAGACTGGAAGTGTGACCGGCTATTGGTTAATGCTCTTCCCAGCAAAGGACATTAGTATTAGGCCGCGTGTGTGTAATGCAATAGAATGGCAAGAGGATGGTTTAATATTATTCAATATAATGTGGAACAAAAGGAGTAGTGCTACTCTCTAAGGCCATAGAGCACTGCTCGAATCACTCTCCTTCCTACTCTACTTACTTTATTCCTGCCCTGTCCTCTTCCTTTTTCCTTTCAGCCGAGGCAAAACAAAGTTTGTCGTGGAAAGGCTGACTTAGGTCGGTTCGTTGTTCTATTCCCTCCGTCCGTCTGCATGCTGACTCTGACTGAGTCAATAGAAATCGATAGAATACTGATGAAATGAAACTTTGTTGTTTTATTGTGGTGGATGGATAAGCAGTCGATGCCGAGTCAGGAGGAGAATTTATCACTCCCTCATGGAAGTCTGTCAGGCTCGAGTGGGTCGTATCGGAGCATGGGAGCCCTTGGAAACACATCCTCTATTGATCTCGGTGGCCCTTCCTCTTCGTCTTCCTCCATCATGCATCAAGGTACTACTCACGCTAACCAATTTATGAATTTTACCTCTTTTTCTCGCTACATTAACCGTATTACTAAATAACCATCACATCACACACACTCCTTCAATAACAATCATGCACACTATACAACAAAAAATTACACACACACATAATGCTATGTGTATATGTATGACATGACATGACACACAATGTGAAAATCCAATTACTAAATACATTATCCATCATTAACATAGGATGCTATGTTGTTGTCCGACTTTTACAAGCCCATACTTGCTCCTACTACAATGTAATACATAAAGTTGTCACGATAATGATTTGATGACAGTTTTATGAACTTAAGGTTAAGCAAAGTGTATAGCGAGATTTTTACCTTCTTAGCGTAACACAATAGTACTGTTAGAGTGTAATTGATCACATTAATCATCTTTTCATGGGAAAACTTGTTTGTGACGAATCATTAGCTTTTAGACTCCTACAAGCAAACAATTATGGACTAAGGCGATACATCTGTTTTTATATTATATCTACTATCTTCTACTATCTACGTATCTATCTAAGTATATGTAACAGTTTTTTACAGTCGTTTTGAATAGATAAATGTATACACATGTGCAAAAGTTCATTCAGTTCATTTTTGTGAAGTAAAAACATGCTATATTCTAAATGCATATTGTTTAGAAGGATTCGTGTTTGTATTGTATGCATTTTATGGCAACAGGATGCATAGTATGCAGTAGTGCAGTCATTTTAATTTATTTTGTTCTGCTGTAACTTACTTATTGTCAGTTGTCAGGCGTTATGTAGCTAAGTTGATGTATTGCATTGTACCTGTGTGCATTTGCTCTTTGCGATGTGCACTCAAATTGTAAATAACAATAAGCAGAATACAATGCGCATAAAATAAAAGAGTCACTGAGAATCCTTTCTGTTTCTCATAGACACAACAACGTTCATGTGATAAGGTTGATTCCCATGCAATGATGTTTACTGTAAAGCGAACATAAATGCAAAAGCCATGAAATGTACAGAGTGGAGTATGTTTTGATGTTATATCTGTGCACTTATGCAAAAGCAATGAATAGCCATCATTTATTTTTCTATGCAAGACAGAGCGCAGTTGTTGTGCAGGTGAAGACAATAGAGCCTGAATTAAAAAAATGGAGATAGAGCTAAGCCATGGTAAATGATATTTGTATTGCTCTTGCTATTGACTGGTTTGGTTACGATGTGGGATTCCATTAAAGTTTTATTGCGTGTGTTTATAAAGCAAAGGGAACTGTAACTTATATTTTTCATGATTATGTGTAAAGTAATTATGATTATTATCCCTCGCTCAGCATTCAATTTTATTTTATCATCCTACAACGACGGCATCGTTGCTCTCATTTACTAATTGAAAATCCCCTCTGAGCGTTTGATTAATGGCTCTGGGAAGGTACAATTAAGCAAGTTTTTATAACTCACTCCTTCTCCTTGTATTTGTTACAATGAATTGAATAGAATCAGGTAAATGATATATGTTAATTAGCGCATTTAACATTTGTATTTCACTCACTCCTTCTCCTTGTATTTGTTACAATGAATTGAATAGAATCAGGTAAATGATATATGTTAATTAGCGCATTTAACATTTGTATTAAACGTAAATTCATTTATGTATGGCTAACTGACGGTAATTGCCAACATTTATCTAATTGTAAATTGTATGTCATCTATTTTATATGTCTATATTATATTGCACCTTCCATTTGCCACTTGCCCAGAATGAAGGAGAGCCCTATCCATCACCTCTCCAACTGTGTGTGGAATAATATTTTTTATATATCAATTCTATTGTATTCTGTTCAGGTAGCTACCCTCTCGCCTTCCCCCTCAACATATCGCTTTGTTTTAATTAAGTAAACAGTTACTTGTGATTTATGTACAAATGTTACACTTTAAAAGATAAGGCAACAGCATAAATTCCTCAACACGACGAATTCTACAGAAACAATAAAATTCATCGGCAATGCAATGATAATAAAACAGAATACCGTAGCACAATTAAAGGAAATAAAAAGGCAAAGTTACTTGAATTTTATACAATATTCACACCTATAAATTAAGGCAAGTTGCCAACATTACCGATTTGGATTCATCAAGCTACCTTATATCATTACCTATCTCTAACATTGTAAATGTGGGAGAATATTTACACAAAACGTATAGCGCACAGGAATTATTCACTTATTAAAGCTAGATAATAGTAGCTACATATACGGTAATGTTATGTTAATGAGCTCTAAATTTATGAGTTGAATCAAAGCGCAACTACTTATTCGTTCGGGGTGTTATGTTATGTTATAGATATGACAGACTTGACACAAGTAACATAAGTCACTACAGTAGCCTATTACAGACACACTCAGCAAGCATACATACACTGCTTTATCTCTTTAATGTACATGGTTGGTATTTAATGAAGTTGATCTAATTTATGATGTGTGTTTTGGTTTGACTTTGACAGGAGTAGCTCTTCCTCAATCAGCAAACAATGTAAATAGTTTCGGGGCTTCGAAAGAATCGAGTAAAGGAAGTGGTGGTCGTGTGCCTACAGGGCCACCACCGCCCTCATATCAAGATGTATGTGTGGGAACGAGTGTTGGGACTGTGACTGAACCAGACTGTCTAGGACCATGTGAACCAGGCACTTCCGTCACTCTAGAAGGAATTGTTTGGCATGAAACTGAGAGTGGTGAGTGGCCATTTATCTATCATTATCATCCTTTCAACAACTTAGCAATGCAAACACGTCCCATCCTCACCCGCGAATAATCTAATAAAATCCCTCGACAAACTAAGCAGAATAGACTGCTAATAATATGATTATGTCCAACTTGTAGTATGTATAAGACTATCCTCACTCACCAACAACGGCTTCAACAACAGCATTAAGTATTAGTAGTACTTTTCCATATAGTTACAGAGATTTTATTAAAAAGTGTGTACGGCTTGTAGGAGGCACTGTTCGACATCCTTTTGTAATGAACCTCATTTATCATAAATTGCAATCTGCCAAGTACCAACTACATGGGAAAATAGCGGAGAGGACTAATTCTTGTAATTGCAAATTACATTCTACGTGACATTAAACAGTCTATTAAAATCAAGGCGAGTCTTGTCCTGTGTCAAATCTCAAGTTAGATTCTTGCTAATCGAAAGATTACATTCATGTACCTAACCTCCATTTACATTAGTGTACAAGCGAATGATAAAACTTTTTCCACTCAACTGTTCTGATAAACGCTATTGTCATTCTACTTAGTTGTGCTGCGAAGAACTCAAAGTATGTACTTATAAACTCCGAAACAATAATAACAAATGCATTATAAAAGTGTATGTACATATATTATGTAGTTAGGTAGTATTGGTATGCCATGTGTTATCATACTTTTGTAATGGATTCAAAGAACACTTTCAATCAGACAACATTTACAAGAAGTTTCATTAGTTACAAGCAACGCTGAGAGGAATATCACATTCTGGAGAAGTGAGGTTTGCTTGCATGCCAGACTCAAAGAATCAGCGTAGAGATAGAATGTAATAAATGCCAGAGAAAAGAGGAAAACAACATTTGCAGACTTTGGAATAGTTAAAAGTTTGATTGTTCAGATGCTATTATGTGGGCTATGGAATGGTAATGGATGCGGATAGTTATGCTAGATGAGATGAGATAGATAGTAAATGTATATTTACTACGTGTACAGTGCACACGATGTTTTATGGGTAAATATTAGGATGTGTCCACAATTATATATAAGCTGTATGTAGTATATCAGAAGGAGAGAGATAAGTGTAGTAGAGAGTTGTGCATTTATAATGTGCAGACATGTATAGGTATGTGCTTTGCTGTGAAATATGTGTGTAAGTTACGTGTTGTTAGTCTGAGAGAGATAAAATAGCAAGTTGACGATGAACGAACAAGTCATGATCCTGATCATGTCATCATGAGTCAGACATGACACGAAGTGCCACATGCTATAATGCAAACTAGAGAAACATACAGCAGTTTAGTTAGTTGAGTCAAAAGTCAAAGGTAAAGTAATGCATTCACTGCGGCGGCGGCTTTTGTAGCACATATTTCACTTTTATGTTCCTGCCTGTCCTTTGTTAGTTGAATTGGCTTTTGGTTTGGCTTTGAGTTGGATTGGTTGTTGGCCGGAGTTTGTCGGATGTCTATCATGTCATACTGAAACTGTTATAAGCAAAAGCAGTGCTGAATGTATGACTTGTTTCTGCTGAGGAGTAGTAATGCACAGATTGTACATTTTGGCTATTGATGTTGTGGCAGAGGAGAAGAAGAGAGGCGAGTGAGTGAGTGAGTGAGTGAGTGAGTTTGAGATTTCAGTCGGCAACTCTTAGAGATAAGCACGTAATTGTAGATAGGAAGGAGTATTGGTAGTGAATTGCACATTTAAGTTGAAATCCTATGACGAACAATAGGAGAGTGGATGTGTATGACTATGAAAAGAGTTTTTCACAGAGATCGTCTGTGTGTGCTCTCAGGAAAATAAATACATTTCCTTTCCTTCTCGTCGAAATCTCGAGACTGAAGTCAAAGTAAATCTTTTCTAGACTGACTTTTCCTTTGGCCTCCCTCGATTGTCGACTCTCTGGGTTTGATCTCCCATTTTTTCTCTGTTTGTGATGTGCTTAGCTTGCCTCAAGAACTGAACTCGACTTGTATTGCAACTAGTCATTACTTTTTAATGAAACACATTGAACGATTTTTCATGTTTACACTTTTCTTTCTCTCTTTACGCTTCCAAACACATCTTTAAGTTAACCTTTAACCAGATGGGCTTGTTGGCTTGGCTGGATGAGCAATATAATTTAATAGTAATCCCTAATGCTATGATGATGCTACGCTACAGAGAACCAAGTGCGGATGCTGCACAGTGAAAAATTGCAGTCAAATGGATATCTACCAGTTTCTGCTTTGTTTTGCCAACTTTTCTTAGTCCTACTCACTGATTCCTATAGTTCAACTGTAGTGAACGCGCATTTTTCATACAACTTTTTACAGAGTGCACATTGCTGTAGGATGTTACATTCTTTGTCTTAAATTGCAGCAAGGGTAGAATGTCTACAAGGAGTACCTAAATACACGCAGTAGTTCATCTCGCATTAATCTACATAATATCTATCCCTATCTATCCATCTATCACTTACGATTAGGTAGAACAATGTCTTTGTACGTTTTACATTATCCTCCATAATCTCCCAACTTGTAATAGCATACATTTTCATTTATCCTACATTTTACTCTGTCGTACTTTACACAAACAGTTATTATTATCATATTGCTCCAAGTATCATCACACACATCACTCGTCTCTCTCACTCTTCACTGTCATGTCAATCTATTTTATAGGAGTGTTCCCATTGTCCTTATCTCCACACTTAATAACTAATTTACATTAAAAATATCTACCTTGATAATTTTATGTTTGATATAAAATGCAATAATAAAGCTGTGCTGTATTAGGTATTATATAAATAATATATGCTGGCAATATATCACACACAAAGTAACATTGGAATGCATTTACACAAATCCCAAACTAATAAAACATACAAGTACATTTATATTGTTGTGCAGGATTATTTATTATTATCCCATACACCTACTTAACAGGTTTTCTCACAATCAACAGCGAACATTATTAGCTAGTTGATAAGCCGGATTTGAGTGTACAATTATGAACATACTTACGTAATTTTCGTCTGGCTAATTATAATGTACAAATTCTTGAGCATAATTGCATGTGATTATAACTGACATTTTAATTTAATTTAATAGTGTCTTGGTTTTGACATTGTTCATATATCCAACAGCCCTTCACCACAGTAGGTAGACAGAGAAACAAGCTCATTTGCGTCTCATTTCAGAATTTAAAAAGTGCTAGACGTGTTCCATTGTGTTGTGTAACAACTTTCATTGATTTGATTTTGTCATTCAACTTCAATGAATGAGTGGATAGCTAAAAGCTCACAATTCGCCGACATGCTGCGGAGTTTAATGTCATTTTACACTTATTAAGTTCGATGAATGGACTTAACCATCTTATTATTGCATTTAGATTCTATTGAGCTTAGGCCAAGTGCTCATAAATTATCCTTTATATTATTGCATAGCTTTAGCACTCTTAATCGCTCTTTCCACTCTTTAGCGTCAATTCAGACTGCTAGGTAGTTAGGCTAACGATTAGTCAAAGGCTAGTAATAAAATAAATAGTTCAGCATG
>JABASI010005027.1:0-12984 GCA_019776505.1 Tomocerus nigrus | reverse complement strand
ATGGGCCTAAGTTGCTTCATAATTATATTATCTGGATTTGAAATTTTTGTAAAATTATTTTCTGCTGAGACAAACTACTGCGATCGAAAAGGAACATTTACTAACAATGTTTCAGATCGGCAGAGTCAGGAGATGCAGTCAGGAGTTCAGGACCTCCAGTCCAGTCCTTACTATTTCGGTTTGAGAATCCCATGATTCAAACATACATTACATAAGTAGCTGAAATATATTATTTACTGAGTGGCTTACGGATAGTAGAAGTGGCACGGCACATACCTATACAATGTTAAGTATGTACCGACCTATTATGCTAATGGCTGCCACACAATTGGAAATAGGAGAATATCGGAGTGCTTTCTACTACCTACCTCTCTGAAATAAACAAGAAAATGTTCAGGATGCGACGACTATTCTGTTTACACTTGGAATGATTTCAGTTGGGTAGGTAGGTACTTATGTATATTAGTATTTGGTAAGGTAATTGAACTGATATGGTGGTAATCTCATGTGGTAAGTGCCGAGGTTTTGGAAACCCGCTGGGGTCAGTCAGAGAATTAAATAGGGAACTCAGATGGTGACGGTGGCTCCTTTCGTAAAAGCTACAGACGCTGAGCTCTATTTCATGAGAACTGATTAGCAATCAAAATTATCTGCAGTAAAAGTAAGTGAAGCTCATAATAAAATTCAAGGATGTTAGGAGTCAGCCGTTCTACTCCACTATCAGCGAGATAGCCATGGGAAGCTATCAATATGTAATAGAACTCTTCAACGGAATGTTGTTTATGATTCAGCTCCCCTTAAGCTCCACTGACGAAAGAGTTTACGTCTCGATACGCTTACGCATCTTGGTTTACTATTTGTTTCTGAGGTTTCGGCTACAGTGGCAAGGAAGGTGATTGCGTTGATGATTGTGGGATGCAAGTTGAAGATGTCGAGGAGTGAGGAAGAGAATGGAAGAGTTCGAGGGGTGTCCTCACACCGAACTTGGTTGCATTTGTTTGATTGCCTTATTTCCATGTTGAACGAACAGTTTAAAGAGCACAGACAATGTGTGTGCAGATCGCTGAAGGTGATCCTGGAAGTGTTCCTCTTCACTTCGCCTCGCTCCTAGTCACTACACAGCCCTGCATGGCTAGATGTGGCCTCTGTCGACCTCCCAGCGTCTTAGAAGAAATCAACTGGAATCAAATGATAAAAACTTTGTGGAGCAGAGCCATGTTCACGGCCGACCTTTAGAGCAGGAGATAAATCTTTGAGTGTTGGAAGATTCGTGGCAGCTCTCGCGGAGCTACACCTCATTTTCGCAGCTCATTACATCTGATCTGCTGATAATTTTGCTGTGGGCCAAATGGTGTGGCCTGCCCTTTGCCAGAAAACAACCATCATTTCTCTAATATTGTTACATCCATCCTTCATCGTCAGCTTAAGATTCTTTCCCCTTTCCGCTCCCCTCACCAACATCCTATTTTTATAACTATTTTATTTATTTTATTATTATGTAATTAATTTCTTCGCCGTGTCACAATTTCTTTCCTTCAATTTTCTGTAGTCAAGTGATAAAACATGCATACGAAATACAGAATCTGTGCACTGACTAGGAGTACTGAGTAAGTGAGTACTGAGTACTGACTAATAATATTATTAATAATTAGTCTCAACTTGAACGCTGGAATACCTTGACATTTGAAACACATAAATATAGTAGAGCCGACAATTGGACAACAGAAATCATAAGATGCAGATTCTGTCTTTAAAAATGCCAATAGATTTCTAGCTTGGATATGATTTATGATTTATAGCATGATGACGATGAGCAAAGGAGAGATGATCGGAACTGATATGGATGGATGGTCGGAGGCCGTAAATGTTTTAGAAGCGGAGGGAGGGAGATTGTTTTGAGTGTGGTGGGTGAGGCATGGTGAGGCTAATTGAGATTTGGGATGGAGAAGGACGGAGGCTGAAGGTATTTAATTAGACGGCAGCGGATTGACCACCCAGACAGACGAGAAGACATGGGAGATGAATGTCAACGACGGAGCAATTGGCATCGCCTCGGATTAGCTCTGAATTGTCAGAGTCATTGAGAGAGAGAGAGAGAATTGTGTGGCCACCGAGAGTGGCAGTCGGATCGGATGCCTCCGAATTGACTGTCTCATTCTCATCCCATCTCTCATTTCATATTCTTCGGCACAATCAAACCACTCGCTCTCCCTAATTGCATCAGGACAGGGCTCACAATGTAATGTATGGAAATCGCCTAATTCAATTGATGACTCTCTCATCAGCACAAATGGGGTAGCCCGACTCTCTATGTGCATGTCACCCAGGATATACGTACACTTACACTTACAATTTCCTATTATATTATGCCTGCTACTAACTAACTTATTTTTCCTGCAGCAATTCTACTATTCTACTACTATTCCATTAAATCCTACATATTCATTTACTATTCCTCACGTCCTCACTATCATACTACGCTAAAAGGCAACAGCAGTACAGTACAGTAGTAAGGAGTATGGACTTCCATTCCACGCAGAAAGCATCTCGCAGTGTCTATAGTCTATTGATATTTATGTCGATGGATTATGGACGAACTAGGTAAGTATAATACTTACAGATTATGGGCATACAGATACTTCTTATTTGTGGGACACCTACTCTTTTGGTGTTTTAACTCGTGTAGTTTTAATTAGTATTATATTATTATAGCGACATATCTTAGTGCTTCTGTGAAGACATATTCAAAGGTCTAACTACATAATATCAATATCCAATTAGGAATTTGACAGAAATCAGTTTGCAAATCCAGTCCTTTGAAAATCATTTAAAAGTCAAGCGAATCATTTAAAAGGGAATAACTTTTTTATGCTGCCTACATTTTCTACGGAAAAACACATTGTAGGTAAAGTTGCGTTTACAAATTGTATTTGGGAAATTATGCTGAAGAACGTGATTAAGGCGACTAGCTTATCTATAAGAGTTGTTACAAATAACATGAATAAAAGAGTTCGTAAAAGCTAGAGGATAATGCCGAAAAATGTCGGAGAGTGGCTAGAATGTGAACTTCGGTTGTGGATAATTACATTAAATGAGTATGCATAGGCTAGGCGTATGCATGAAGGAAGACAGAGTCGCATGCACGCTCGATTTCGCTAATCGTAAGTTAGAGAATGATTGAGCACATTGTGGAATTACCAACATGGCTATTAGGATTAGTATCACAGTGATTATGGTGATGATCTTGCTTGGCTGTAGGTATGAAAGGGAGACTGGACTTGTGATGCGATTTGATTCGATATCATGTCCTCCGCTCTACAGATGAGTTACAATTACAACTGAGTGAGACTGTTATACTATATACTGCATGTCCATTGGCTGGTCACGAAGATAATCGGCACATAGTGAACATAGATAGACGAAGCATAGACGAAAGTGCATCAGCAGACTGGAGCTACAGATGTGTACGTGTATAGGGAAGTGGAGGTGGGACGTAGGTAGGGACAATGTCGTGTAATTTAGTAATGTGTGATGTGATGAGAGTGGAGAGTGTTTTGTGAGTTGATATGATGTGATGTGATGTGATGGGTAATTGCTCGCAGGTCTTAAATTAAAAGCCGAGCGTGTGGAATTTGGGGCAAAAAGCGTGTCGGCACCTTAAACAAACGAACCGAGTCGGCCGAAGACTCACAACAACCAACAGAACAATCCCAATTCAAAGAGTCAGTGTCTACACGAGGAGCGCTGAATGATCACGACAATGATCTTGATGACGAAGCCATGATACAGCACGTTTTACATCAACCATTTAACTTTCACGTCTCTCAGACCCAAAAGCCAATTCCAGCGTAACCTACACAGACCGAAGACGGTCGTCTCTCGCTCCTTCCACCACCTAACCCAACTTAAATCTCACAATGAGAAGAGTGAGCATAATAAACGTGAGACTCCCTGTATTATGATCTCTAATGATGACTGATCATACTGATCAATGATCAAATAATATTATTATACTTCTGCATTAGTAGCTTATCTCAGGAGTCTGAAAATGTTATTATCGGGCTTCTTCTGGTTCTATCGAAATGGTTAGATAAGAATGGATTTCGAAGGAAAACAGATAGATACCTTAGCAAGGATAAGACAGATGCAAGTTCCAGTGAAGGAATTCCGTTGAAGGGTATTATAGTCTCACTATGTTTGTTAAGCGACGACTTTCGGAAGAGAATGCACAGGAAAACTGTTGACATTCTTTGTCAAACGCGACTTTCCTCCTTTTCGGGTCTTCTGTGAATTTCCGTACGATTTCCCCGAGAAAATTTTGTATGAAAGAAGGGAAATAAAGTTGGCTATTGTTGGTCTGTCGTATGATCCATTGTGGTGAGATCCAGCTCATACCACTCTACTCTACTACAATATAATATGCTGTCAGAGAGAGAGAGAAAGACTATGAGTAGTCTATGCTACACGAGCTGGTGATCTGGTGCAGCGACTAATGCCGTGCGGGATCCATATGTTGAGTTGGAAGCAGTAGCTGCTGATTTCATTGTCAGTGAATGGCAATGGCTGGAGCTGTCTCCTTGCTGTTCCCAGTAAATCCTTTCAATTGCAGAGGCTGACTCGCAGTAATGCTATTAGAGTCAGAGTTACGACGATTACAACGGATGTGGAAAAGAATATTCTTTCGGATTTGGTTTATCTTCAGAGACACTTCTCTGGGATTCCTTTACGGCTTACTAAACCCGTGAATTGTGGATAAAAGACGCTTTTAAAGGATTTCTCCCTGCATCCTCAGCAGCCAGCTTAGTGGAAACAGAGCCCGCAGCTTCACATTCTTACATTTTTGCAAGCCACGATCCGCGTCCGGCCAACCCAATGCAACTCTTCCTCTCAAACGCTACAAGCTCATAAGCTCAAGACAACACATCAACCAGCAAATGCGCATTCTGCCAAAACTCAAGGTATGCAGCTACCCTATGCCTATATTCTGTCTATGTTTGCGACTTATTTAGGGAGGGGGCAGAAAACGGAGAGTTTTAATTCTTCCTGTCATCCTAAGTTTGTAATAGACAGACTGGCTACAATATCCTCATTTCTGTCACCAGTGGCAGTGGTAAAAAGTGAAATTTTAATTTCCAAACTCCCGGACGAGCTTACCTTCCTCCACATCTCCATGGTCCACGAGCCTTGTGTCAGATACACTATGCAGGCATTGAAAATGGGTCAGCCGGCATTTAGTGGAAGGAATTGCCAGAATAATGGAAGATGCTGCTGCCATAGAGGTAAAAGAAGGTCTATCTTTTTAACTCTATGGCTGCTGCATGGTTCATTCAAGTCATATCTGATTAAAACCCAAATATTTATGTGAGTGTGTATTGATGAGGTGAAAAGAGCAAAATGCATGCAATTTATCACGTATCGAATCTGCTATAAATAATATTAAAACGGACGATGTCTTGACATGACCAAATCATATGTAAGTGTATGTATTTATATCAACCTAAAAACTCGTTGACCGGAGTTGGACATGGGAGGACCCGAAAATAGTTTCTATTTATTATTCATTCATAATTTCATCATGGCGATTTCTAGATATTTGTAGCAGTAGCTTTAAGCCGGTGGTAGTGGTAACCCAGACCTGCTGCTACCTCTCATTACATCACATCAACACCAAATACTGTGCATGATAATGATTAAAAGACACGAGAGAAAAGTTAAACAATTCGTAGTACCGAAATTGAATCAAAGTGGGAGTTCTGACTGCTGTGTGTGTAGCCCAGCGCAGTGTACCCATATCCATCTATTCATAGTTGGCACGAACGAACAAGAGTCCATGTGCATTGTTATTAAATATGAATATCCTTCCCAACTGCCCATTGCTCCCACTACTACTGTACCAGAAAAATACTGAACACAGCTCAGAATTCCCAACCTTCATCACAAAATTCACAAATAACCTCAAGTAGATTGCTGCGTTGTATGGTTATCTAATTCAAAATTCAAGCCCCTACGCAGTTTCAACCATTGAATCTATTTGCACTTGTAACAGGTATCTCCATTCTATTTCCATACTTACATATGAAAAGGCCGTTGAAAGATCTTTTCCCCTGACTTTGTTAACGTTTAGTGTATTTTTGAAAATTACATTGTGATTGTAGAATGGGGAGGGAAAGTAAATTATAAAGTCTATACTAAATGGAGCAAGTTTCTTCTAGTACTTTTTCATGAGTGATCTACGATCGCAAATGTCATTAAATGTTCACTCACACATTCACTCACACACACACACATAAATGACTATCGAGAGCTGCATGTGCATGTGAATGCGTCTCAAGTTTACTGCAGCAATAACGTGCACTTCAAAACAAGTGTCTGTGTGTTTTCAATGCTTTTCTATCTTCTACTTACACTTTGATTGCCATGCATTGCATTGAGCAGCCAGGCTTGTTTTCTCTTTCTTTCCTCTGCTCATTTCTAATTCCATGTCCATGTCTGCTGCGTGCAAGGTGGAGCTGGAGAGTGAGGCATGAACAGACTCAGCTCAGATCGGATCGGACTGTATCACGCCCTATTGAATAAATGAAGAGCTACTGATATTCCCGTGACATCCCTTCTATTATCCTACCTCAAATTGGATTTTTTCATGCCGGACAAACCCTCAGTTAGTAAAACCAATTGGAAGGCAGTCGTTGCTGGACTATACTTAGCCCCACTGACAACGTCAATCAACAATCATAGTACAAAGACAGAAATGGCATTTAGGAGAAGATATCTAAGAGTGCAGTGGTATACTAGCAAAGTAGCAACACAACTTTACTGTGTTGTGTAAAAGTGTATCATGCGAACCTCGTTTCTCGGTGGCAGTTAGTGTACCTATGTGTTCAGTCCCACAATATTATTATTAGTATACTAAAGGAGGGAGGGATTAGATGTAACTACGTAGCTAGACGCAGATATTAATTTATTTTTGGTAGTCCTTTGTGACTTTTACCTGTAGACATGCACTCGATTGTTGTCCACTTCCCGATAAGACTGAAGACAAAAGAAAGTGTCGCTTGTGTGGCTTTTGGTTTGATGGAGCGTTGTGCGTGCAATTGGATGGGGTCGAGACAGAAAAGAGGCTGGAGAGGGGGACGGGTGTGTTGTGGGGGGAAGGGGGGTGGGGTTGACTGGACACGGCGGAAGGCAGAGCACGCAGAGGAGCAAAGTGGAGTGGCGTGTCTCTCCGTCCCATTGTTTTCCACCGAGGATCCTTAAAAGCTTTATGTTTTGTCACAGTCATAGAAAGGTCATTTATCATGATAGCGAAAAGGGAGGAAATTTCACAGCACAAAGCACAGGCGAACTACCAATTTGCCAATCGAGACTCTCAGACACTTTCACGTTTCTTTAGTCCTCAAATGTGTCCGTTGCCAACAGTGGGAATGCCACCGGGCGATTTCCGTACTGTCAGTACCGTCCATCCACCTTCCACCTACTAAATTGCCATTACTCCCTTTTCTTCCTTTTCAACTCGATATTATATAATGCCCTGCTTCCTACTCCTTTCTTGTCTATCCTCTCATTTAATCATACCTACTATATTTTTGGGGATGGTGTTCTTGGTAAGCAAGAAACTGCTTCCTCAATACTATAGTGTTCTTTCTACCAAGACTTGTGGACTCCGTTGCCATGGGGTAGTGGTAGGAGGTAAGCCCGTCCGGGAGTTTTAATTTCACTTTCTTTCTAACAATGGCGACACAAATGAGGATTTTGTCTCCAGTCTGTATACAGACAGACTGCACTACTACACTGTTAATACAGAACACAGACTGGCGACAAAATCTTCATTTGTTTCGCCAGCAGTGGAAAGACAGGGAAATTTTAATTTCCAAACTCATGGACGGGCTTACCTTCTACCACTACCCCATGGTAACAGAGTCCACAAGCCTTGTCTTCCTATTGATGTTTTGTTCTTTCTTTTATTCTTTCGTTCTTCAATAATTTTAAATCTATTTTATCTTGATAAGGAATGTAACGATGATGTGATATATATTTCGCTACTATACCGCGTATACATACTGACACGCTTTATATCGTTGGCTACATAGTCAAAGTGCACTGTATACTAAGGTATCGCAGTAAAGTTATAGTCGAATAATAATAATAAAATGTAGTTGATTTGTTTGACTTTGGTTGGAGATGTGTAGGAAGGAGAGTGAGTTCGGTAGTTGTGTGTGGTGTGTGAGTGTGCGGAATGTAATGTCTGATCTGACGTCCGCTTTCCCTTGCTATGCTTTGGAATAAAAATTGTGGGTTGGAGCAATTGCCGTCATTGCTCATGTGAATTCAGCTATCAGGACCGATTTCGGGAAAAGTGAAGTGAAGAGTGATAATATTCCCGGGAGATTAAGAGATGATGAAGAGGCAACGACGCGGGACTCGCTCCGATGTAATTTATCTCGCTCCACTGGAAGAAATTCTTTGATGAGCTCCTCTTCATTTTTCTACTTGAAAAACTGACTTTTTGAAGGCACATCGCACAGCTTGAAATAATCTCACAAACCTCCCGTCCTCCGTTCTCCTCTCCTCTCCTCATCATCTGTCTAAAGAGTCATGAGGAAGCAAGACGATTTCTCCGCATCTACACTGCTTTCCCAAACGATCTAGTCGTATCGTATCATCAACATCTTCACTTATGTCTCTTATTGTTAGTAAACACGGAATTCTTTACAATGAATCGTCTCTCCCGACAACTCATCCCTTCCCTCCTCCACTCTATCTCCAATCATCAACGTTGTGGATCTAGTTCTTTTATTTTTCAACGGGACGCAATAAATGTATTTGGAGATGTACATATTTATATGGAGATGATACTATAGACAGGGACAGATATAGAAAGAGAGGTAAGTTCCATAGAAAATGCCGCATCAGTCCAATCCAATCCCCTTGGTTATTCCTTTCCCTCTGCAGATCTCTATCTTGACACTCGATCTTCTCTTAACACATCATCCTTCGACTACTTCCCCTGACAAACCGACACAAGCCACAGCCACAAGTATCGAGAAATGATGAAGCATGGGCATGGATGTGCTAAGGAACGGGGATACATACAAGAACACAGGGCGATCACGAGGGAAAGAATATGAGGATGACGAAAGAAAAGGAGAAAAGGGAAATATTAGCTAGAGAAACTGTAGCAGGATCGGAATATGATAAGTAGGCACGAAGAAGGAGATAGATAAGCAGCACACACGGACCGCTTCCACTCCTTCCGCCTCATCTCTATCCACAGACATCTGCCGATAGATAACTTTGAAACATGAGCCGTAAATTGTATTGTCTATTTGTTTCATCATCAATCTCTCTCCTGCTCCCGGCGTCCCTGCCTCCTCCTTCTCGCAATCTTTAAAATGAACTGACGACGACTTACTCAATATTATTGGCAACAGTTTGTAAACAGAAACAAACAAAAATACCCATCTCTCGGCTTCACAGCTCTGTGCAGATAGACTATTGACCAATAACATCCCCAAATCCGAAATTAGTACTTTGTACTTCGCCCTTATTGTAATAATGTAAATGCGTAGAGTAGTTAGTGTCATTTTGCTCCACTTTCCGCTTTGGTTTGTGGGCTAAATGTGTGTAGTGGTTTACTGGTTTGTAGGCTTAATAAAATTTTTGGAATAGAATACCAGTAGATTTTCAAGTTTTAACTGTATGTTTATAATAAGGATTCCACGATTCCAGACTTTCCTGGCCGTCAGAAATCCCATAAAAGTCATTGAAAACAAATGTAGAGAACTAATGCCCTCTCTGCTTTATGGAATACTTTAGCTAGTTGTAAAGTTTCAATTAGCTGTTGAAGTGACTCGGACTGCACTTATTCAGAACTTGGAAATAAAAATGATTACTTTTGAATATGATTTTAACTTGTGACGGGACTTTATGCAGAAAGATATTTGAAAGCACTTGAATTTCGATTACCTTCAATGATGGCGGTGTCATTGTACATGCATTTGAATATGGACCTGTTCTGGGTTTGTTACGATTAATTTATTGAGAACGTGGCTTATGTGAAGAGGTTTAATTCATTTATTGGTGAGTGAGTAACTTAGTGCATTAAATAACAATTAGTTGGTCGTTATTGGATGGCTGTCGATGGGAGTTGACTAAGAGTAGAGCAGGTTGCCAGTTGGAAGAAAGCACTGCAGTACTCGACTCAATTTTAAAGTAGCTCACAGAGTTCTTCCTAGTAGTCGCATATTGGAATCGAGTCTCAGAGTCTCCAATCCAAATCGTTCAAAAATCCATGAAAATGTAAATCGAGTCGTTGTCTCCACTTTCGATTTGAACAAGTCGACAAGCAATTTGACATGAAGGGGATGAAGGCAATTTGCTGTTTCTGCCGCCCCAACTTATCCACTTCAATAAAACTCTGACATCAAATTACCAAAACTCACACACAGATTCATATGGCCATGCTATGAGTAGTCAACTGTTAAAGTTCATTTTCCTTTTCTGAAGAGACAGTCAATTACCTTTTCCTAATTCTAACTGAGTGAGCAACACGAAACACCAACTATACTACTGCACTTCATATCGATTATTGCACGGTGGTGACAGTGGTGAGTAGAGAATAAAATGATAGGCTAGAAATTCCTCGTAATAAAAAATAAAAATGATGCACAAAAATAATTAATTAGTGCGATTTACATACTGTCCAGTTCCTATATATATCCTAGTTTAGAGAGATATACACAAATCATTATTATGTAATTGAATTAATTTTGGGATTGGTCAATAATCGAAAATGGAGGTACTCTAATTGGCTATTTTTATGACATTTTTAAAATTTTAATAGTAATGATCAATTGGATTGGAGTAGAGTGATCTATTTCCAATAATTGACCAATCCGATAATGCCAGTCGTGTCATTATGTTGTGCTACGTTTATTAGATCTGAATGAAGGAATTACATTTATAAATTCATGTTATCACGTGTGGACTGGACAGACTACTGGCTGTACACACCTGCGCACCTGTCTTAGGACAGGTAGCAATAATAATAATATTATTACTACTGTTTACTACCTATGTTTATGAATGTATGAATATAATAGTATAAGTATATTATAGTATTAAGTATCATAATTCATAATATAAAAAGTAGGTATATTAATGCATTTATTGTTTAATTCCTTGATAGTTTACATTGCATGTCATTCATAGTGTAGTGAAGTTGTTGAATAGGAAAAGAAATGGAAGGACGAGGGCGCGGATCATAATATGATGCGATGTGAGATAGGAAGGGAATTTATTTGAAATAGAACATGAAGCAAGAGAATTTTCTGAGATGTGAGGGTCGATTGCTAAGAATTCTCCAGGGAGAGACGAAGGACGACAGAGAATAAAAAAGGGACCATGTTTTTGTGGGTTGATTGGGCGAGTCGACTCTTTTCCAGCAATGACTCCCAGGCCAGGCAGGCAGGATGAGGCCGAAGAGTATCAAAGTATCAAGTCTGCTGTTTTTTGAGTTGGATCCGAGGGAAATTTCAGTCGGGCAATTTGCATTCTAATTCAAAGTGAGAGCATAAAAAGAGGCAGGACTTTTGCGTAATAAATGTAAGTGAGGGTCGTTTGGCTGATGACAATTTGAGATAAGGACGGATGGGAGAAGAGAGGAGCTGTGGTCGGATTCGGATTGCATTGCCGAGAGGGCATCGTGGAAATCCCGACTGGAGACCAACAAGACTCCGCTTCCACTGGAGGCCTTATCAGGTCACATGAATGGCTTCGTCTTCGCCTCAACTTCTGAGCGACTTCAGCCGCGGCCTCTGCTCACAAAAATGCTGCCCCACGCTCCCCGCTCATTTACATCTTCTCGCCCACTTTATCTTCGGCGTGAAGCAACCCTTCTCTTATCTCAACCACTGGAATTACATTAAATGCTCACATCACATTCTTAAACGACAGACACCACCCACGAAACCACCACCGACGCCAAATCCGATATTATTACTAATGAGCAGCTAAGCATTGCTGGCTACAGATATACTCGATAGCAGCACAGCAGAATACCCTCCCATTGATTTCTCTCGCTTTACACGTGCAACTGATAGTGATGTACTGCACCTAAATAGGAAGGGGATGAATGAGGACCTCCGCATCACCGAACATTTCACCCTTTCAAAATTAGTGGTTCTGATAACCGGCTAACCCTCTTAGGCTCAATCCAATATCATCCATGTACCCACGTCCTCCAGCTCAAACGCAAATCAAATTAGTTATTTATTCTTTGTTTCCAATCTTCATTTAATTTCATGGATGATTTACACACAAGATGGGAAGATATGAGCTATGTCACTTTGTGTCTCCAATTGTTTACTACATTTGCCTCTGATACATTAATGGAAACAGATTTCAGAAACAAGTCAATTTGCTTTTTGGTATTGATTAATCAGCCTAAAATCAAGCTAAATGTACTTCATGAAACTCAAGAAAGAAAAACGGTTTCATACTAATATCTTCTAATAGGTACTATCATTTATAGAAATTTATAAAAGTGGTGGGTATCAAAATTTTCTGACTGCGAGCAAACATTTTGACTGTACTTCACTTAGAACTGACTTGTGTGACTACATATTATAGTATACATACCTATTTTCATAAAAATTAACTACCTTAAAAACTGGTTGGTCACCATTGCACATTATTGGTAGTTTAATTCCGATTCATCCACTGGACCGCGGACAAGTAATGTTGGCATATACAGGGTTATCCAAAAGTATGTGAACACGGTCTAGGGTTTCTAGCTCCTAAACGGAGGCTGCTACCTAAATGAGGTGACCACCATTCGAAAGAGGACAAAATTTGCAACAAAACAACCCTTCATGTCTCTTTATTCTTTAACGTTTTGTTTTAATGGGAAGGATAAAAATAAGTGCAAAATATCTGTATAATCTCGAATGCTTTTAACTAAAGATTTGCTTTCCACCCCCTTCAATG
>JABASI010005026.1:0-12987 GCA_019776505.1 Tomocerus nigrus | reverse complement strand
GATTATTATTCATTCATCGATACAAGTCTAGTCCTAGACTGTCTTGTCTGTCTGTCTGTATGTTGATGTCGTATAACCGTATAACCTGCCTGCGTGTAGGGTAAAAGTAGGCAGAAGGTGGCAGATGGCATGTATTACGTATGAAGTAGAGTCAAGACAGTCAAGAGTAGAGATAATTTATTGATACCTAATTAGCATAATTTACTTTCGTTTATATTATTATGATCTTAATACTTAATCATCAACCTGATGCCTGATCGTAACGTTTACATAAATGGCAATTCAGTTGGACAATTTCCTGATTTCGCATTTCATTTTGGATTTTGTAGACCGACACTTTACACATTGTAAATTGTTTATTTATAGAAAACTCAAAACCTGAATATAATCGATGTGGAAAAGCGGGTATTAGCAATGTACACTTTTAAGTAAAATGTGAAAATGTGTAGAGAAAATGTTGCTTTGCACTTTGATTTGACTTTGTACCTTAACTTCAAACAGGAGAAAGTTGCTTTCCCTGTCAACGTAGTTACATCATTAAGAACTTTCACCAAAGGGAAAGTTATCTTATTATCTGCTAATTGTTGAGTAGATTAACTATTTATGACTTTTTGGTTTTTGTGGTGTGTCTTTCAACATTGTACTTTGTGCAAGTTAGGGAAAATTTTATGAAACTTCCACTTTCTTTGAAGTTAATTGCCGATTACCAAGTCACCTATGATCTTGTAAGTCAAAAATGATGAAAAAAATTGCAAAGTGCAAAATGCAAAGTGCAAAATCCGATGAAATAGGCCACACTTCTCCAAATAGCGTACAAATTAAATATCATTCAATTTTGTAGTGGATTATACAACCCATCATAAAAGGCGATATACAATAAGATTGGCGTGTGCCAAAGTCAAATCACACTGTGTCGATTATGTTTATCTGAAAGTGGTTTTAAGGATGTTCTCATGTTCTGGTGATTACCATGCACTGACAGATAATGATTATTCAGCAGATAGTTAAAATAATTACTATATATAATATTGGCATGTCATATAATTATGATTATGAGTAGTGCTACTTAACTAACACAGTGCAATAGTGCATGGGAAAAAGTTGAAACTCAAACTTTATTTTTTCATTTGCTGTTGATGAGGGATTTTGCAATCACTCTTAACAAAATTGTACTGTACTTTAGTAACTGTACATTAAATTCAAGTGTTTTTCTTTGGGTTTTAGGTGGTGAATGCTTGGAGTTTTGGTAACTGACAAAGCAACAGACTTTAGACTTTCGTCCATACTTCCATTGATTCCACTCCACTCTTCCAACTCACTGATTCCTTCGGTTGTTGCGAATCTAAGTTAAAAAGTTGTGTCTCCGTATTATAGCAAAATAAATCTGTCAAGCTGGCGGGGAAAATGTTATACGGATTAATTCACGCGTCTGGGGTAGCCACATTTGGCTATGCACTCTATTATGATTTACTTTATGTACATTTACCTGCTAATTTAGCAAATAATGCCAACTTCGAGTCCATGACCGCATTTCCAGGAAAAGCAAAGTATCTTACGATTTGGAACATAGTAAGTTCAAAATTCAAACATTAAATTAAGTTATCAACAATATTTCCAACAATACAATTGTGTGGACCCGGACCGATCTGTAAAAATTGTTTCTTTTATAATATTTTAACATTTTTCAGGTTTTGCAATTGGTGTACCATGCTGTAGGACTCGCTAATGATGTCGTGGGCTCGAACGAGTTGAATGCCAAAAGACAATCGTCCTTACAAAAGTTTAGGGATGGCCTCTTTGCCAGTTGGGCATTCCCCACAGGAATCGTATGTTTATCTCGCATAAAAAATTCATCTATCATTATTAATAATTTAATAATAAAATAGAGTCGTATGCAATAATATGTCAATTTTCAATTAACATTGAAAAAAATGTGAAATGGTGTTTACTTGTTGGTGATTGTGATTTGTTTTTTGTAGTTTAATTGATAGTTTTAGCGAATTCTCGCGATTGCATGACTAAATCATTGACAATGGCATTTTGAATAGTTCGTGTCGCTGTCGTTTTGGACATTGTATTCCATTGATCGGGCTCTGGTCTTTCCAAAAGAGATGGATACATTCTTTCCTAATTGGCTTAACCATGCCGTGCACACAAGTCCGATCCTTTTCTTGACAGCGGAAATTTACTCTGTCCCTAAAATTTTCCCGTCTCGTTCTTTAGCCATTACGGGCAATCTGTGCTTCAGTGCTACGTATTTAGCCTGGTAAGGGTTTGGGTTGAAGTCTAATTCTTAAATAACACTCAATTTTCTATACTTACAAATTGAATAGTCGTACTTCTTAAAATTCGGTTGTTTGTGGTCTATTTGCCTAACTCCCTCAGTTTCCACTGCTTCAATTCAGTAGAAATAATGTAATAATTATGTGTAACTGTACTGGCTTCACATTCACACTACTAACCAAACATTAATAATAAGCTATCATTAACAGTTTCACGTTTGAAAAGGTTAAAAATTATCACCCATTTCTTAATTCCCCTTCATTCATCTTTGTCCCTTCTTTAATTTTATTTTAAATTTTATTCGTTTATTAAAATTATTTTAATATAATTTCTTGAAATTTTATCGGTAACTATTTTTGAATTTCAATATGGTATTTGTAATATTATGAATCAAATTTAGGAGTTATTTTTTGCGAGGACGGAAGCTTTTATTAGCTATTTGTGCGTAATCAGCACAAAAATATGTTTTTCCCTCACCTTGATAATTTTTATAAGTATGAATTGTATGCTTTAGAGTTATTCGCTACACAAATAATGCTATTATAATGTACTAGAATTGCAATAATAACCATAACAGAGTTGATAGTTGGTAGAAAATAAGTAAAAATTAATGCATTTTTAAAAGCTATACTTCAAAATAACGATTAATGCTCTTGGTTCACTTTTGATTCCGACAAATCAAATCAGTGAGTAGTGTTTCTTTTGCAGTAGTCTTTCTTTTGCCTTTACCTAACAAAGGTTAAAAATAACTTGCTAGCCCATTACTAACCCAAAAGTATTTAAAAAAAATTAAATGATCAATGTGATAATGTTTTGCAAAATTTTTGTTATAGTTTTCGCATTTTATGTTTTAGTTTGTTTGCGTTGTGTTTTGGTCAATATACGCGGCAGATCGGGAACTGATATTGCCTGTAATCATCGATCGGATATTTCCCCGCTGGTTAAACCATGCATTACATTCAGCCCCATTGGTCTATGTAATCGTCTCAAATTTGCTAGTTCCTCATTTATACCCCAGATCTGCGGTCGGGGCATCCATACTCATAGGAGGCATCGCTTGGTATCTCTCATGGTACAATAGCAGTCTAACTTTTATTTTTGTCCCCTTAAATAGACTACCCTAAATATTTGTAAAAGGAATTTACTAATTTTTATGAGCAGTTTAGTTTAGTTTTTCTTTTACAAGTTTAGTTTAGCACACAGTTTATGTTGAAATGTTTTTTAAGGATTACGTGGGTTAACCACTACAGTGGCGTTTGGGCCTATCCAGTTCTGGAAATATTGAACCCCCCTCAAAGAGCCTTGTTTTTGGGCATGGGCGGTGT
Organism: Tomocerus nigrus; assembly: GCA_019776505.1. Lineage (NCBI taxonomy): Eukaryota > Metazoa > Arthropoda > Collembola > Entomobryomorpha > Tomoceridae > Tomocerus > Tomocerus nigrus. The sequence continues at coordinate 9,379 of JABASI010005026.1, read as the reverse complement.
CATCATTTTGGGATTCTACTTTCTCGGAGAAGCTCTTAATTCTTGGCGCTGGGGTAAGTACCATAGAAAAGCTATGAAATTGCTAAAAATTTATCCAATAAAATTAAAAATTATGATTGGTGAAATTAGTTCACCAGGGTGAGCAATTGTTTCAACTAATGTCCCCCTGGGGGTGTGTAAACTACGCGTGGTTCTCGGATCGGAATTTTCGCGAAAATACAATAGTTCACCCCTGTGGCGTGAATTATATCAAGGGCTTCTTCCAAACATAAACTAGTTGATTGCGATGAAATATTAAGGCAGTTTTGTTTGGGTTTTCAGGAGGAAAGATTGAGAGCAAAGGCGGATCTTCGAAAGGAGGGAAAGCGGCATCGAAAGGAAAGCGGAAGACGAAATAGTGGAGTTCAAGTCGCATGCTGCAACATTTACATAAGTAATTACCAACATATTATTATTGTGATTGCCTATGTAAATTCAGTTGGCAGTTTGCAGAGGTACATCACACACAGGTGTACTAATACTATATCTGCTGTTCCTTTATAATAGCACTGATCATCATAAGGACATTCCAAAATGTCACAACTTATTTAATGATAATGCTAAACGTTAATTAATTTCTCTTGTTGATTTGTGGTAAGCAAAAATGAAACGTTCTTTTAATAATCAAATCAATCACACAAATTCCACTACTTTTAGAAGGTACTTTTCCTTAAGTCCGATGAGATTTCATTTTTCCCAAAGAAGCCACGTGCGTACAGTACTATGGCAAGTATACTTAAAATGCAAATGAACTTATTTTTTAGTATTCATGGTTATTTATTTGTATATACCTTATACACCCTTCACATCAATCAAATGATATAGATTAAAACAGTGTACTGGTTAATTATTATAAATACTCATTCCAGCCAGTGAATTAAGTCTCAACATGTTTGTAATTAAGATTACATAATTTATTCACTTTGTCCGTGAAGCCAACTGAATACAATGAATTGACTTGCGTTCAGTTGAGTTTTTCGTTAATTCATTGGGAGGATACTTTGCTCAATGTGCACTGCCTAGATTTACAAAATATTATCAAGTCGATTTTTAGACAATTTATCGTGGACGGTTAGTTTGGTCGAACAAAACTCGAGACTAGTATACTAAAATCGAAAAAAAACTAAACAATTTTTAGTAGTTCCTTAGCTAAAAAATTAGAAGAGTTGAAAATGGAAAAGAAAGTTTTTTAACAAATAGTAAAAATTGTCTATAAATTTTTATCGTAATTCCAATAACTAAAAACAATTAGCTGGTCATAATTAAATTAAAGTGCTCATTGAAAGGGTCGAATTAACTAATTAATGACTACAATTTTATCGACTTTAAGAGTCACTGAGTCACTTCCACCCTTTCTGTACTCAAACGTACCGTAAAAAATAATTTATACAGACCACATAAATCACTGCACTACAAAAAGTAAGCAAAATGCCAAAAATCAGCTACATTCATCAGTTATTTATTTCTTTTCGTTAGTATATACTCAAACTGCTTAACATTCATACAAAAATTTCCACTGTATTTAAGATTAAGAGGTGAGAATTTTAGAAACAATTATTGCAATTTTGAATATAAATTAGCTAAAATAATTGTAATTTCTAATTAATATGTAAATATGTGCCAAGATCAAAAACTTTTAAGGGATATCATGTGTAGGAGCTCCTTTCAGTATTTACAGTACAGTAGCTATCTTATCGTTATAAATACTTGAAATTAAACCATGTGATATGGAGAACTGGTGGTGGAATTACGTAGAGAGCTGATGTTCAATGCACTAGAGTTAGTTTTAAAGTTTTAATTAAGTGATAATGTGGAAGAGGTGCTTTTAGTTGTGATGTGAATTATTGCTTCGGCAGCTAGCAACGTTTCGTATGGCTTCGGCAAATATTATACTATACCATTAGATGAACAACAACAGAATCTAAGGACTTTAAAGAAAAGTCAAATAACTACAAAAGGCATTTTACTTAAAAGTCAATTAAAGTTGCATATTATAATTAGATAGTCTAAAACTAAAATCTAGATGCTTATAAGTGGAATCACAAATTGGGATTTTAATGGAAAAGTAGTTTTAGACTTTCGAAATAACGATGGAACTTTTGTTTTAAAATATTAACTTTTCTCAATTGTATCAAATGTTTGAAACAACTAACAAATCGGGATAATCGGAGCTTGTTAGTTGAACAATCAGCTTTAAAATTAATTTTAATTCTCGTCTTGGCGTAGGTACATTATTAATTATTATATCTAGGTCAGTCTTACAACAATAGGTGAACAAGTGTAGTAATTATTCAAGGATTTCTTTCAGATGAAACGTAGTTAGTGGTACAATTTACAATTGCTACGTAATATTATTGCCATTTTAGTCTATCGATAAGAATAGAAATACTTCTGAAATTGTGGAGGGGAAAATTCCAGATGCAGCTATTCCGTTTTACGTTCTAATTGGTTGAATTCTCATTTATCATCAAAGGCAAAAAATAAATGACAATGTCAACCAAGGTGGGGCCAGTATCTAACCCCTATAATTAATTAGTTAGGCTTTGTTATCGTAATATTTAAAAGTTTCCATTGTGCATCATGATGCTCGTTGTTTTATTGTTTTACTTATGGCATGCGCTTAAAGCAGGCATTTTGTTTATTTAATATTATAATGTGCTATGTATATAAATTACAATTTTAATTATGGTTATTATGATTACTAAAGGATGCAGAGGCATCTTAAACAATATTATAGTTATAGGCGATAATGATTAATTATTAATTAGGAAACAAATAGGCAATAGGAATTTGAACGATGAAAAGTTGAATTAAATTATACCATTCAAAACGAGAACATCGAAAAAAGGGAAAAGGTTTTGGATATGTGGCTTTAAAATAGAAGACTACAGGATTTTAATTAACTGGATGCAATTTCTGATTCATGATAATGATAAAGTATTGATGCACAGCTTTAAAATGCAAGTCGTAAATGAAAGCTTTAATAAATATTAATAATTGTACATTAATCAGGAAATATACTGGGATTAAAATGTGTAATAAAGGGGCGAATCATTAGCTTTAATTATGTACGCCTGTATGTATTACGTATAATAATAAGGATTACTAATTTGTTACTAACATCATCACTACAACAATTAGAGGAAAACTATGTTAAGATTTCGGTCTGATTGGTACAAGAAAATACAAGGTAGTACATAAAACATACGACATAGTGCAATGCATAATAATTGTATAACGGTAGATAAGTTTTCAACATTTTATTGCATTCGATTTGTAATCAATATTGAAATAATAAAAAAGAACATCAAAAAGATCAACACTATTCTTTTTAATTACAATACATAAAATGTCGCATAGAAAGCATCCCCTGTAGAGGTATGTAATTATAATAATAATAATATAACAGTAATAGTAAGTAGTCGAAGAGCGTAGAAAATATGTACAAAAATATGAGGCTTGTCATTTCATTCATACACTTATGGCACAGTCCGTTCAATGAGATTCACAAGTCTCCTTCTTATTTAATAAGTCTACATCTAAACAAGGCACTCAGTAATAAGGCAACGAGTTTTGCATCATCATATAATTAACATCTAATTAATACTAATTATTCCATTATGCACATAATAATCTATTGTAATATTTATACTGATGAGTCCGCAGCTGTAAATGATAATAATAAGCCTTCAATAGCGCTTTCTATTTATACTGTCACGTGTTTTAGGTAAATATTTTAATTATTTCTATAGTGTCAATTAGGAGTTAGTAACTTTAGGACGGGGTCATCCGCATCCGGATCAATAGGAATACTTGCTTTGTCTTTGTCTCTCGTCTCCTTTTTAGCATCCCCTCTGTCTTTGTAGTGCGACTTTTCCTTGTCTTTCTTCTTCGTCGCCGATTTCTTAGTCTGAGTCCCGATTTCGTGCAGACTGACGAGGCTTGATTGCGTTCCTTTGTCACACCTCAGATTATTGCTCAAATTGCACACCTTCGTCGACTTTGGTGAAAGTGTTAGTTTCTCCAAACTTGTTTGCACGGCGAACTCCTTCATGATGACCGCTTTGTTCGCGTGAAGGTTATTCGGGTGCATCAGCTGAGGATCATCTCCACTCAGTTTCAGACGCTTGTCTATCAGTGCAGTTATTGCAGGAAGAATCTAAAAAAATCAAAAACAAAAGTTACAACTTTACACTAAAGAAACGTTTCCTAAGGCATCCATTACAGACATAGTCATCGCCATAACTCCATTAAGATCATAAACAGCTTTCAATGACGAGAAAAACTTTCGAAACACGTGAAGGTATTTGAAAGCAATTTTTTACACTGTCGCTTAACTAAAAAGTAATTAAAAGTAGGATTGAATATTAAGTTATTGAGTTAAGTAGCAAGGGAAAGTGAACGTTCTCTATTCAGCATCAACACTATTAGGGAGATTGCAATTTCCAGTTTCCTTAACGTACGGAAATATTACCATTGGTTAAAATTCGTATGGACGCACACCACGAGACTATTCTACTGTCACACAACGCACTGTTCTACCGTAACGTAAAGCATAGCGTCAAAAATATGATTTTTCGTCATAGTTTTCCGTTGCAGACGGAATTTTTTACCTTAATTTTTCCGTACGGAAAATCGCAATCTTCGTATTATATGGACAAAAAGACTTTAAAAAAATACGTACAAATTTCTAGGTGGTTTATTTTAAAAGGACTTACTTGAGGTTGAGATCCAGGATTGCTCTCCAGAGAAGAAGAGCTCCCAGCCGTGCCCCGACGCCAAGGATATCCCCATTTGCTACTACGGCTTCTACGAGCCATTCGAAACCAATCTCGACGTCGTCTGCTCCTGTATAAAAAAATCGATTATTTCCTATTACGTGACGCGATCAACTAACTGATAGGGAAAACAGGTGCACAATTTCTTACTTTTTATATTCTGATCTGTCATTAACAGATCCTGAACTTTGTAAGTTGCGTGCAGCCAATTCGGACATAGCCGAGTCACACGAAGGGCGTCGTGAGTCTTCAGAAACGCAAGAAACGGAGTTGGAAGAATGCGGAGGAATGAGAGCCCCTCGTCTTGAGACCAAATGCGGTAAAGCAGCTGCCCATTCGCTGCTGATGTCTTCACGCGCTTCCGTGTTTGTGTTATTCAGATGTTGGGATTGCTCTGCATCGTCCATGTTGTTACACAAATGATTAGGGTCGACCATTCTATTAAAACCGACCGGATCTTCGTGCGTGCTGTACAAACTTAAACTAAGACGCCCTTTAAGTGGTAACTGATGGCGTTTGGCAAAGGCTTTTGATATAAGTTTGTGTTTCTGCATTGGAGGTTGATGCTGATCCGATGTCTCTGATCCACAACGCCTACAACGTCCACAAAAAGTTCTCATTTCAGCATTTTTGTCTTTTTTAGGAAAAAAAGTAAAAATACATGTAAGCATAAAGATGTGAACCTTCGAATAAATCTTCTCCAAGTTCGCCAAGTTGCAGAAGTCCAAGTCCAAGTTGAAACCAAGATCCCTCCGCAAAAAAAACAAACAATACTCACAGTTATTTGTGACAGATTGGGTTTTTCGGACACTCCGCATTCCGCAACGTCAGTTAGATTCATTTTGCATCTGCCAAAGAGTAATTACAAAAATATCCCAAAATCATTTTACAGATTCAACAAACAGCACTTTTTTTTATCCCGCCTAATATAAATCAGAAAATATTTCAAATGGATTGTTTGCTTACAGTAAAGTCTCCCGAAATGAGTTTTCCCAAATAGGCCGAGCTTGCATTTCATTTATTTGAAGACAAAAAGCGACTGTTATAGTAATCATAGCTAAAATTGCAAAACAGACTACTCTCGTGGCTTTGGATTTAATTTCGGCCCGACCACGCGCAGAAAGAAAATCAGAAGACGAAACAGAGACATTCCGAAGGCGCCATACTCCCATTCCAAAATTCACTGACATGGCAATGCCAGCTATTGCTATTGGAGCCAAAACAAGCCATATTTTTGCATTATAATCGTAGTAGCCCACAAAGCAAATCCCAGATACGCTGTTGCCGTCCAACTATAAATAAAATGACATTTTAGCAAACAAACATTTTTTGGTATATTTTGATTTTACTAATATTATAAATAACGGTAACGGTAGGTACTTTTGTGATAGCACAGCTAATGGTAATTAACACAGCAGTCACGAAAAAAGAAAATAGTTTGAACCACACTTTCTGTTTATCAATTCTTTCACGGATTCTCCCTGTACAAGCAAATAAACACAAATTACAATACAGTACATGACATATAAAGCAGACAAGGAGGATAGGTGACATAAAGGAGGCCACGGTACAAGGACACAACATACCAACTCCATTCATCGTAAGGTGCCAAACATAGGAAAACACCACAAGCCAAGCCAAGGCCATCGTAGTTCCTCCATATATCAGGAGAAATACCAAAAGACAAAACACATTTTCAGTTCCACTAAACACACAATAATATTTCCAGTTAATTAAGACAGATCCAATAAAATATGTGCCTACAATATCGTATTCAGCAATGTTAAGGAAAAAGGACTCAGAGTTAGCGCGCCACCCCCCAAAAGCCCTTAGAACGGATTGACTTAGGCGATGTAGTTAAAAATTTTGAAGTCTGCACATAATTGCCCATGGATGAGGAAGTTTTAAAAATAGATTTGATAATAGGAAAAATTAGGGTTATTTTTGGAGTGCGGGTAATGCATTATAACAACAAATTTTGATTTTTCTATCATATTTGGAAGTAAAAACCAGCTGCAGATTTTTTTGGGTTTTTTTGGTATTTTTTCAATTTTCTATGTTTCTTTCTTCCCAGTCTCGGAATGAGACATGGGATGGGACCGGGTAAATCTTGCAATTAATTCTGCACAAAATGAACCTTGACCAACAGATCATTGGATCTCATCATCCCTAACCATTCCTTTCCGTCACAAATTAGATTCTCTCATCCCCATACCCCAAAACATTGTTTTTCTAACTCTGAGTACCCCTTAAGAAGATAAGAGTAGTACCTGGGATCTCCCCGTCGAAGAGTTCCATCTTTCCGACAAACAATATCTTCTTTTGCGTTAGGAAGAAATTGAACCATCCATCCACATGTTGCTACGAAGTATGCAATATTTACATACAGAATTGTTACGGACGGATACGCTCTTGCCGATTTCCAATCAATTGCGAAAGTAGCCTGCAGGAATTTAGCACATGAATAAACAGATAGAATCAATGACACAGCCAAATCATAATATTATTTCAGCCAATCCTATAAAATAGTCTGCTTTTGAGTCTACCTAATTATAATATCATCTTTATAACTTGTAAACATTGGAAGCTAAGTGGCCTGTTGAATAAATTAATAATAATAAGTTGGAAACATAACTCACGATGACAAAACTGTTGGCAAGCAATGTAGCAATGCCAAAATATTTTATAAGTGTCGATACCGACTCGTGGTCTTCAGACGTGAAAAGAGGATCTCGACATTTTAATGCACACCCTTCGAATCCTTCGTAATTATTTTTTGAACTGTCAACTTCAACCATTGGCTCCATGCATTTCGTTGAAGTGTTGAATCGTAATTCTCTAATCTCATTGTTCTACAATAATAAAATTACATTCATTCTTATCTTCGAATAATTTTGAATGACAAATAGTACTTGACATTCTAACTAAAATATTTTTAAGTGCACAAACCTTGCAATTAGGAGGAAATTTTACAAAGTCGTCACATTTTAAAAAATCCGGCCAGTCTTTTGTTGCTTGTTCAATTATGCGGCAGGGGCTTCTGGTTATTTTACATAGTTCCTACATTTGCACAAATAAAGGGAGGTTAAAACTATTTAGGAAAAGCTTCTGTTACTTCCAAAAGATTCTTACCTGGGAGGGTAGATCCACAAAATTATCATGACACTTAGGCATATAGATTGAACACAACAAAGGCTGTATCACTGCCCAACACCGCGGAGAATTCCTCAGCCCTTCCCATCTGGTCATCTCATTCTAAAAGTGTTTAGAATAAAAGCATTTAATATTAATAATGAACACAATACTAAAATTACTAAGTATATTACCTAATTAAAATATTTAATTAATGTATAATATAATAATAATAACTGACTGAGATATTTATACCTGAAGCTGCTGCTGAGTAAAATTTTCGTTGACAAGTTCATTGCTTGTCATATCATAAGGTAACTTCACGCCGAAGCAAGTTGAGAATTGCAGTCGCTGACATGAATTTTTAACCGGTCTTCGGCACATATCTCGACTTTCGACAAAGGCGTTTCTCTGAATATTTTCTGTAACTGTTGTTCCCTTAGCCAGTCCACATAGCAGAAATGACGCCAAAAAGCATACAAAACAACTAGTCTGATAATAATTCATGATTATGACGATTATGGATTTCACTTGGAAAACCAGATGATGAGGAACACCAAGGAAAACAGCTCCGTGCGTTGAAATCTCGTTAATTCATTAGACTCAAAATGACAGGACTTAAATCGTGACCCAGGAAAAAATATTAATTTTCTTCTTTGCTAACAGTTAACTATATTTTGAAGACCGGTTTTTACTCGGCTGAAAATAATTGATCTCAATACTAAGTGGGTGGTCGGTCGAAAAGTTTTCACAAAATTATTGTAGTGTGTGACAGGCAACAGGTGACAGGATGGACAAAATTCAGTCATTTAGCTACTCATCTCGCTACTATTTCTACAAACTACACCTAAAAACTAACAAATCCTTTCTTCATTCGTAACTAAACTTAACTAAATGAACGACAAAAACAAGAAGACCCCAAAACAAGTTTACTTTTTAAACTAACAACAACCTACTACACCTACTACTTACGACGACTACATGCAAGCAACTACAAAACAAATGAGTGAGTGAGTAGCTGTAGCTGTAAGCTCTGTACTAAGCGGAGCTGACTACTTCAAATGCTATTCGGTACTAAAACAATAGTCCGGTTATTCAAAAGATGCGCCATTAGCTATTTCCCTTCGTTTAGGTGTACAGGAATTGTCAAGCCGTAGCGTTTGCGTTTGTCCAAAATGCAAATTATGAGAAAGACAAAGTTATTTCGATGCGCACATGAAGATTTTAAAAAAATGGACGCACTTGGTCACACAAATTAAATGTGCTCTGGAATTTGGGCTTTCTTCTCTTACAAACAGATACATAAATAGAAAAAAAGGCGTAAAGGGTTGTAGGTTGCAGTCTTTTATAAAAAACGAACGGCAAGCCGTAACAGTAAAGCTCGCCCTTCAAAGAGTTACCCTGTACACATTTTTATTAGCAACAGTAGA
>JABASI010005024.1:0-12992 GCA_019776505.1 Tomocerus nigrus | reverse complement strand
CAACTTTTTTCCCATAACTTCTTCAATACCAAGGCCTCCAGTTACGTCATCAAAATTTTATTTTCATTTCCGAAAATCTCCATGGGGCTTTGCCGCGGCTAAAGGAAGGAAGGTGAAACGATGATGAGGAAATCCTCATATAGGAGTGTATTGAATTTAGGAGTAGGTACCTATTTGTGTTACAAATTGAAGATGACTTTGTTACTCTAGTTACTTCCTACATGGAATTCTACAGCATCTTTGACTCTTTGATTAGATTACGTTTGAAAACTGCTTGATGTGTGATTGAATTTGGCACTACAAAGCACAAACCGTGTACTGCTTTGTGAGAATAGAAAAATTCTAATAGAAATGCAGGAAATATTATATCTAGAATGTCTTCAAAGCCATCACCCATCAGTATTGCTTCTAGGGAATATTCCATTGACATTCATAATGAGAGTGATATATCTATTGCATCGATTGTAACAAATGATGGTAGGTAAATCAATGCAATGAAAATATTCTTTCTAAAATTCCATTTTGTTTAATTTTAGGTTCAATTTTCAGGAAATGATCAGCAAAGAGAGTATGAGCAGACTGAACATGTCAGTTCACCTCCACCTAGTCCAATGCAACACGGTTCGGAGATAGCATTCCATACCAGTAGTAAGTGGCCATTATACTTTTTATTGCTTGAATCCATAAAAAGTTTCTGCACTTTTCTTAGATCTATTATCTGCTGTTCGTGGAAAACTAGCTATAATAAGTATTATACGTGGATCAAAGAAGGTCTTTTAAATATAACCCATTTGAATGAAATCCACAATTATCCAACCTGTTATGATCTACAGCCTATATAAGAAAATTTAGTGTTCATATAATAGTTTTGATACATAAGCGTTTCTCCGTACCTATTACTGCCATCACTCTAAATTTCTGAAGTAAAACTTTCTGCAAATGGCAATTGTAGAAAGATTATTGATGAGATGATTGCTATGCCTCTGCTGACTTATTTTATGTGTGAACATGAAGAGTATTGGATAGAATGACTCTTTATATCTATAGAAAATGTAATAATCCTGAGATATTCTTTTCTCGTTCGCAGCGAACCATTCCCTTGCCGAGGTTGACAGTTCTGTCTCTTTCCAGTCGAATGAAAACGAAGATTACGTCGCTGTGCTAAGGGTTCGTAATATTGATCCTAATGGAGCCTAAGGTGATTTTCAAAGTAAGTCAAGTCACATCACATCTTGTCAAATTATCTGAAAAGAAGGAAAGACATTATATCCTTTTGCACAGTGCTACATGCAGCTCTATCAGATGCACAATGTTCTTTGTTACCTTTGTTGTGTTCTGATTCTGAATCGTCTCTCTATCTAGTATAATATAGGAATAGGTATTACATAAGAATGTATCTATCCCCGCAGAATGTACATATAATAAATAGAGATACAAGTTTCTTGATTTCATTGCTTTTCAAATGAGAAGGAATGGAGGGCATGGAGAATGGAGCTCCGTTCAACTCTGCAGAAATAATATGATTAATTGCACATTGTGTATCCGGTGTACTTGCAGACTATTTCTGTTCACTTATTTTGTTGTATATTGTATACTGTTAGATCAAAACAACTTCTCCAGACAAATACCGAGTAAAGCCTACGATCGGGGTTGCTGCGGATCGGAGTAGAACAGCCGAGGTCGTTATTACAGCTCATAGTGGAGTTTCAGCTGGATCAATGACGAGAGACCGATTCCAACTTCTCGTCGCCCGTGTTCCGCCAGATGTACAACTTGGTGGCTACGAAAACCCCGATGTACAGTCCTCGCATGGCAACTTCCAGCAACTGAACAATATCTTCAAAGTAAGAAATACAGACTGTTCACTTAATGTCATAGCATTCAACAACCTTACCTTCTTCCATTACGGAATATGGAATCTCTCTCTCTCTCTCTCTCTTCCTTACAATTCCAGTTACCTATAAGTTATGTTTAGCTATGAGCTAGCAGTTTTAGCAGTTGGGAACTAAAGCTCCTACTACTCGCATGCCAGACGACGACGTCCGATTCTCTCGCCCTGTTTAGCCAGTAATATGATATAGTAAAGAAGGAAATGAGCCGAAATCAACTCACTCAGAAAGTCAAGTCCTCCCATTTGCTTTCCTTTTGCGCCATTCGATTCCACTAGGCAAAGACAGAGACAGATAGATGGAATATTTTTATAGTGCCCAGGGAAAATAGGCTATCAAGATGAAAATAGCTTTCACCCAACTCAACTCACTCAGTTCGCTATTTAATATATAACTGTAAATAAAACAGAAACTCAATGAACAATGTTGACTGCTGACTAAATCCATTCGCCTTCCTTCCCGACCTTCGTTATTAGCTATTCTTTCTATATAGATAACCCACCCGAGAAATAATGTAGAAATGGGAATCAAATAGGCTTTAGGCCTAATGCAACTGCAAAGCAACGGGAGGCATATGAATTTCTGTATTAATTTACACTTTGCCTTCCCCACTTCCCATTCCCGTCCAACGACATGTAGCTAGTCACACTATTTATCAGCGACTATTAATATATGAATATAAATAACATTGACACGAATCTGCACTATGCATCAGTAGTGTGTTCAACAGCAGTAATTCACTATGTAAACATAGGAAACATAATAAAATATATCGTTCCCGAATGAACATTGTTCGTGTACAGTCGCCCGAGTGTCAATAATTAAGTAAAATATGAGAAAAGGATCTGTCACGGTGAAAACTTTCTACATACCATAAATAAGTGACACTATCCACAAAATTATTATTTATTTCTCACGTAGCACAATCATAATTGCAAGATTTGCAAGAGATTACGACCTAAATGAAATGAGGAATCCTTTCATGCATGACAATTATCTATTTTTCTTTAATTTGTAATTTTCTATGCATTAAAACAGAGAATTGTCAATGCTGAAGGAGCTGTTGTTGAAACATATCGAATAGGACTAAAAGTCGAAGCTCGTCCTGGAGACACCGGAACAGCTTCCACGGGTGGTACAGTATCCATGAATGAAGAAAGAATGAAAAAGGGACTAGAAGATTTAGAGAAGAAGGTAAAAAGTTAATTTCTTCTATTTATATTTGTGTCACTTAATTTTTTTTCTACTTCAAAAAACTCTTTTGTTTTTTCTCAGATTACGGAATCCGTTTCGAAGAAAGTTGATCCACAGCTCGCCAAGTTACATAAGCTGGTCTACATTATATTAGGGTTAATCATATGTGTATTTTTTCTTGTTCTGATCACCTGGCTAAGAATGCCCACGTCCTGTCCACAATTAGTTGCCCCTGCTACTTGTTCAGATCAATACACATATCCACCTCCCCCTGTAGAAAGTGCAGGTTGGATAAGAGATGTTGCCGGAGATGATACAAATCCGCTGCCAAATGAAAGATGTTCAGAGCCATAAGCTAGATTATCATAATCGCAGTCAATGCATACAGCTTCCTTTTTCTTTTTGATGTGTTCAATGGTCATCCCTAACACACATATCATATAGGTAAACAATAAATTGATAAATGTAACAAGAGTTGTGTCTGGATAGTAAAAGATATATTTATTACGTGTGTTAGTTGTGTGTCTGGGTACGTGAATTGATTTTATTCGTGATTTTTGATTCTATTAATAAATATAAAAAAGGCTCAAATTCCTACTGATACCTTTTGATTCAGCTGTAATGTATTATGTCATTCAGCTTAAATCGTAATAACCACTTGAGACAATCCAATAAAAGATTATTCAACTACTGTTGATTTTACCTACCACTATTTTACGCTGAATTGCTATTTTTTTGCATAATTATTGGGAAATGAAAGTAGCAATCCGATCCGCTACTCAAATGCTACGTTTACTATGATTGATGCGAATTAAGAATTTAGGTTAGCATTTTTTCTCAATACGGAATTCGGTGCATTATGCCAGGTTTTACTAATTAATTTACTTCGTAACTTTTATAAACGTGTCCCAACGAAAATTCAAACTCATATATTATTAGAAATAGACCATTAAAAAGATTGTTGGCTGCTCCATTTTCTGCAGGCTGTTTACACGCACATGGTACTTACATCAATAATCATGTGTCGAATAGTTTAGGCGGAAGCCGTTGTCACATCGGATATCGAACTAACAGAAGTTGTGCTAAGGTATGTATGCTGGGGAAGAACTTTGGGTTCTAATATTAGAGATTGCTGCGGTCCGATGTAACTGATGTAAGATGTGGTAGGTACGTAAAAGAATTTGTTCCAATTTTGCTGTAAACGTAGGTTGACTGGTGTGCGTAGCAAGTTTCTTTTTCGCTATTCTTACACATAATATTGGGTAAGAAAACGCATGAGCAAAGTTTGTTTGCCAGATATAGTCGCTTTGGTTTAGTGCAGTGCAGATTTGGATGGAGTGGATCACCCTAGTTTTCCGTCCATACTGCATTGCACTGTATTACTACGCTATGCATAAAACCACTTGGACAAGGAAACGGGAATGAAAGAGTGTAAGAATCCGAAGGAAATTCAAGTGAACCCTTTTAGCTCACGTTCAACTCGCTTTAGTCTGCTGCATAGTCGAAACTCGACTATTACTTACTTACTTAACAGAATACGAATGTGTTAAATCACAATTCTTCATACGTGCATGCATATCCCCCCATTCAATTCAAGTGAAACTCTGTTACACATTTGCATGTCTTATAATAACTCGTACTCAGCTCAGCAATTTCCTCTTGACATTTCTTGCGGTGCGAAGTGGAAGTTTTAATGTTTGCTTTAGCCTTCCCCATTTAGACTTGTTCCTTGCTTTATTAAAGAAACGAAGAGCGTATAGAAGGACATTAAAGTAATGTTATAGTAGGCCTAAATATCCACCCAAAAATACGGCTCGACAGGAATTGTGCTGTGAATGTGAAACAATCTCATGTGAATCACAACTAACGGGAGATGGAAGTAAAAAATTTATGCTTTTGTGTTTTAATACATACTTATGCATATTTGTAGTTACATGGAAAATGCTCCAGTTATATAGCTCAAGGGCTCAGTTAGCAACTTACATGTAAAATAATCATAAAAATTTTCATGTCTCTCCTTATCTTCAACGCTTACGACATGTACAAAGGAGTGAAACGTGTCAAATTCCTTGTCTCCTTTTCTTAAATATTACATAAATTGAGTTTCGACTGGAACTGACTCTCCTGATTATATAGTCAACCTGTCAAAAATAATGGAACATCTACTTACTTTTATGCCCTTATTTTTTCCATGCGAAAGACATTTATTTAATTGAAAATGAAACTTTTGTTTTCAATACAAAATCAAAATGAACATGTTTTTAGATTTTCCCTTTTCTTTCGTCTCTTTAACAAAATGTGCATTTCCGATGTGCAGATTTCCATTTCTTGCGCTTCCACGATTATTTGATAAGCAAAGCTAAGTGGAATGTTTTAAACCTACAAAATATAACACTGCTTTAAATTACAGAGCCGTCTGATTAAGCAGGTGGCATAAAGAAAAGACAGATCAAGTATGATTTGGTACAATGGAAAATTAAGAATAAGATACTGTAGCATTGGGCAGAGAGAAAAGCATTTATATTTAAGTAGCCATGCACATGCAAGTGTAGATAAAGCAAGTTTAGAATGGGGTAGAGGAGCATTAGGTAGGTCTGTGTAGGGAAATAAAACACACTTACGCAATAAAGCCACCTCGTATTGGACATAAGTAGAGGAGTATCGCTGAATGAAATGAAACTGCAAAGAAATTCACCTTCGAAGCGATGAAATGTCGGCAAAGACTGTAGTAGGAAGTAGAAACAAAGAGCAGAGGGATATATGCATGCAGAATAATCAATAAATCCTCCACCTTTACGACTTTCTCGTTTGGTATTGCCCAAAATAGGTATTCCCATTCCATTTTCCATTCAACTCACATGGGAGTTGATGTCAATGCATTACGCTCTTATGCTCTAGTGCTATTGCCCTGTGTTTCCAGATCTAAAATGTAAATAATGTAAAAAGTAAAGTTATAGTAGTACGTAGGTATAGGATAGGACATGATATGTATGAACGAATGCAGACAATCCCTATTGTAGTCGCATTGTATTCATCTCCGAGTTCAATGCTACTTTACCGAATATACACCTAATAATTTCTACACTCATATGGATATCAACATTGTCTCCGTACCTATATACACCATAATATTTGAATTGTCGAGAGACTTAGCTCAAGTAAACTGGAACTGGTCTAACTTCACTTCACTTTTCTAAACTACTATATGCGTTAGAATGGCAAATGGAAAGGCTCCGTGCACGAACCTTTATGTAAAATGTATGCAAATGGATAGTTGTTCTCTATTTACTACATGTCCTTCCACGAATTATTGACAGCAATCAAGTTAAGAGTGGGTGTTCAGGAAATTTTCCCTTTTCAAAGGGGATCACTTATAAAGTGCTGTCTGGGACAAAACTTTTCTTTCCCTCACGTCCCTTCCCATTCACTTTCTTTGCCATTTCCTTGTTTATAGACTTTCTATAAATCTTCTGCCTCTTTCTGCATCATCAATTTTAAAGGACACTGCTTTGCCTGCAGCTTCTGATATGAAATACTTGCATAATATTGTACAAATAAAAGTGACCATTTTGAAAACGCTTTTCTGTGCTATTTATTTTTAAGCGCCATTATTTACGATTAACAAATTCCATTTTAATTGTTTCACCACTACATCTGCAGATAAGAATTCACAAAAAAATTGCAATTTTAACATAGACTATTTGTATCCCTTAATATAATACTGTTGACTATAAAAAGATTTTCACTTTCTCAAATGTGGTCGAGCCCAGGCTATACTCTATTTTCATCTACAGTTTAGCTTGCAAAATGCAAACTACTTTTTCCGTATTTCGGTAGTGCTTGAACGCAAAGTAACATGTAAAGTAGGAATACGATAAGACGAGAGATAGGCTAATTGTAAGAAGACTGTAAATACGAAGGCAGGCCAGGACTCAAAAAGTCATTCACTGTAAACACTTAAGGGCTTTAAATTCCCAAATGAATGGGATTGAGACATTTCAAAGAGATTACATTCTTTTGGCTTAACTGAGCTTTGGATGTTTCGTATTGCTACTCCTTCCTCTCACATGACTCTATCTGATGTGACATGAACAATGACACAAACGTTCTCACAAATGACATCCATGAAAGACAAATAAGTGAAATTGGTGCTTTGATACATATTATTATGACACAGCTCACATGTGCATTGCTGAGATTATCAGATTGATGGAGGATAATACTAAGCCCGGGGCATAGCAGTAAGGGAAAAATTATACACCTACCCTACCCATATCAACTTATGAGTCTGAAATAAATGTTCCATGCAGCAGGCGACAACGACATTTCTTTGTGACTCTGACTCATACGACTTAACTACTTAAGTCTTTAAATATACCTACTTAATTATTATTCCTTTCTTAATGTTATCACAATGATTTCGTTTAAAATAACACAGCTATTAAATAAATAAAAAAGTATATGTGACTAATCTTTATCTCTGTTGTAGTAATAACACCTTACAAAGCAAACCATAAAATACAAATATCATTCCATCTCTTTTGAATTGTTGAATGAGAAATTGGTCAACACAAAGTATACTATAAAATATAAGAAATAATAATTATGAAGTAGTTCCTGAAATGCTTGCCAAATATAGAGTTTTAGTATGTGTATGTGCCTAGGTACATAATTATTTTTAGGTAGGTGTAGCGCATCTTTGTGCAAAAGACATAAAAAGCGACTATATAGCAAATTGTTTATTACTGCCATGTAATCAAAAATTTATAGCAATTATGATGACAATGAAATTCTAGAGTAAATTAATGGCAATGGTGTTGGGTAGGAGCTTTCCTTTTGTCTCCGAAATGACTGCAGTCATTTCTGTGTGAGACAAACTCAACGTGACTGCAGCCTGAGTGCACTGACAGCGAGTTACTTATGTTTTATGTGTCTTCTCTCTGTATGCTCTTCCATTCCATTAGGCTGTGAACTACTTACTGTTAGAGAGCGTGTACATTTACATGCATTATCATCCAAACTTCCAAATCATCATCGCCATTACTGGTACCTCGATGTTTTCACACGTAACTGTTCGGATAAGTATAACCTGCCACCACTTCCTAATATTCAACAAAAGTACCAACCTAACCAAGGAGCCTACAAGTCAACTAATCGTGAGAGTGCATTTGACTAACAATAGACACGCTAAATTATTTTAGATGATTCATTTCTGGTCCACAAAAAGGAAAATGAAATGAATAGAGCCTCATCGTTTCCTAAACTTTACTGGGAATATTTCAGCTAACCGAAATAAATAATATGCTACGGAAAATTGTAGCCACCAAATTATATCCAAATAATAATTTATTCTCAGGTTTACCTTGTGTAACAGACGACAAAATGATTTATTTCATGTCCCCTTTTCAATGCGTCTATAGGTAGCTGTAAATAAAATGTAGGAAATTGAAATGATATTTTGCTAAAGAGCTTTCCGTGTCGTTCATACCCGTACTCTTGAAAACTTTTCAATATAAGTGCTGCTGTGTACAATGCGTATGTTTAATTTGCAGTTGTTTGTGCTATATTCTATGAATGTGTATAGATATGTAATCAGCAAAAGAATTCCAGTTATTTCCAGATATTTCATGTGGACATTATTACTGTTCTAGATTGTTTGCAGATGTGCTACTGATTTTTATTTGTGGCACACATAAAGCAACACATTTTTACAATTATTAAATCCAAGTCATGGGTTTTTCCACATGTCAGCCAAAGGTGCGAATTTAGGTTTCCTAAAGACATGGTTAGGAAGCACCCTTATGAATCCATCTACAACTACAACAATCAGCTAGCGCATGTATGCTGATTGAAATTGGGAATGGGATTGAATGACTGATAGAAAATTCAAATAAATATAAACCAGCAATTAAAGCTATTTTATTGCTGCGTGTTTTGTGTCTGTCTCATTCATTATTCATAAGTATACGGATCTGTAATAATAAGCAATGAATGACAATTTTATTAGTATTTACACTCATTCGTATAGATTACATCTGTGTAAGACTTCAACTTCAGGCTGAATGAAGATGACTAATATTTTCATACATTTGTCTACATTGCGAAATATTGATTAGGACTTGCCTAATTTACATGTAATAAAAATGAAAACGAGAACAGAGTGCAATAAAAGGAAAAATTAAAAAATTCCAATAACATCCATTCTGCAATCGCTTATAGACATTATAATATTTGCAGCTGGTACATACCTTCCAACTGCCAATATGTTTTCCAGGGATTTTTTTTCACATTGTTAATGGCGTTGTTATCACATATCATTCAGATATATAAGTTGTGTTTTTCTAATCGTAAAAGTATGTAGCAATAAAAAGAGTTTATATGGTCCATGGCTTTGTTTATTTTCCATTAGCATGCACTTAGCACCAACAAAAATTATTATCTCCTCCAAATTATTCATTATGGAACGAAGGTACCATGTATCATTTAGTAATCCTGGAACTTTCACAGACAATTTGTATAAACGATTTTAGTATGAAATTTTTTGAAATTAAATCACAGAAATTAAAACTGCCTGCCTAAGAGATAAAACATTGTCCACTACGCTATTGATGTAATTTTTAAATCATTATATTAAAAATAGTAACAATATGATGGTGCTCCCTAAAGGACCAATCAAATCAGGCTTTGTAAAAATAAGTCTTAAGCCACCCTCTTCCAATAATCACGACACTGTCTTCAAATAATGAAGATACTATCTTAAGATAGTCAAGTCAAGACGGTTTTAAGATAGGCAAGACAGTCTTAAGACGTTTTTAGTCTTTTTTATTGTCTTAAGACTGTTCTTGACTGTGCATCTTAAGACTGTCTGGAATATTTTAACACTTCACTGTCTTGACAAGGTATCTCAAGATTTCCTTATTATGTTAATGGCTGTTTGTATTTTGAGTTAGATTAAATATGAAATGCTTCCCGTTACATTGCAAGATGGTACAACCCTAATTACTCTGGAAGGGATTCTGAAAAAATTGATAAAGTACTAATTATATGGACGTTATTTTGAGAAGGCGTTACGAATAAGGAGGTCACAGGTTTTCTTCAAAAGTTATTTATAGGAAACCTATTCATTAAATTTAAGTTTATGCTTTCCAGGTAAATGATGAAATAAATAAAAGAAGAGAACGAAGGTTGTTTGCTTTGATGCGTAATGATTACAAAAAACTATATTTTATGGATTACTTTTCCATTTCTCATTTCACACAGATGAAATAATCGCACACACAATGCACAAACTACTACTACGAAATCCATACATTTGAAGTTGATTAGAAATGATGAGTAACTTATGAAAGATTACAGATTAGAATTGATTGGATGTTGAATTACATTTCATTCAGCTTTTAAAATAGAACAACGCTACAGAGCGCACAGGTATAGTGTCTATTGAGAAACATTTAAGACTAACTCTAGAGTACATAAGTCTACTTTGGCTTCTTAATTAATTATAATTTTCCATGCGATCAACTTCTCATACAAATAAGGTACATAATTTTTCTTTCTTTTCACAAGCATTTTACACAGGTTTCTCATGTGCGAGTGACTTTCTCACATCACACTTAAGCTAATTACGTTATATTTAGTATTGAAATTGCATTTTATGTAGTAGGTATTGTTTCATGTATATATGCACTCGTAACTTTTACGTAACTTCAACTTTTCTACTTTGCTTATCTAGCAATTTAGGTTATATATAGTTACAATATATTGCTACATATTATTAAGACCCTATCTACATATAATTTAATTATACGCTACTAAATGTAACTTTAAGAGATCTTTTCCATTAATCAAAAACATTGTTCTTCATTAGTAAACTCTAATCTACTCACAAAATTTAAACGTGAACATTTTAGTCGAATGTACATCAAAAAAGCATCACTAAGTAATTTCCAGGATTCTTCCAAACTTTCACCATTGTTTTGGTTCACTTTCACTTGTGTATGTACATTGCTAATGATTCCAATGTTCGATTCCATGTGATTCTTCTTCTAGTTATGTAAATGTCCTATTACTTAAATTATGGAGTTGTTTTATTTCACATCTCATGGACTAATTGTTCCAATTGTCCATAATTTAGTTATACTTTAGTTTCCACTTTTTAGATGATAAAGAGACTCATAAAAATATAAAATTTCATCAAACAGCACCACTAGATATTTGAAACTCCATTAATTCTTGCTGAAGCGAGAAACATTCGTTTGCTCTGTTATTGGATTGTATGTATAATGTAAAATGCAGCTAGTTACCTCTACAGTAATCGTAATTATATCATTCATAATGTTTTACACAAACAGATTTCCACTTGAATTCACCAAACACTTGCCGTAGCATAGAATTAACTATTATAAGTTAACAATAATGAGCACAATGGTGAAAGTAATAGGTATTCACATTATTATTACATATTATATAGTACATAATATAATATACTATATATCCTTATCATTTCTAGACTATCTTTATCTAAATCCCATTCTCACCATATCCTTCCAAGCGGAGCACTCGCAAAATTAGAGGCAACTAGGTATCTACGTACCTAATTAATAGTCTTACAAAAGAAGCATTTAAACCTTGTAACATCAAAAGGTTATATTTAGCTACTAATAGGAAATTAGAGCTATGAAATTGTTTCACAAAGGCCTTAAATATTTTATACAATCAAAATAATCCATAAATGTATATTTATCATTACAGTACAATGGTAGAATATCCTAGGAAAGGGTAGATTAACTTATTTCTATGCCTTTTACACGTAGACCATTCTACGGATAATATTTTACACGAATAACTAGAATATTGAATACAATACAATAGGAAAGGAGAGGCTTTAGGTATTACGTACTATTACTAATTGCTACTTGGCTTGACATTTTCGTCGAGATCGCAAGAAACCCTTAGTGGTCTGCTTATTATTATATGCATCCTGAAATGAACTGTTTTATACTGCATATTATTGCAATGTGCGCACTGTATTTTACATTTTACTATTCGATTTGTAGTATACATCTGCTAGAGTTAGACACAGGAACCTGCTACAGTAATAATCTAATAACTTTGAATATGCTCCAACGGAAACTGTATTGTATTCATACAAATAAGTGTGTACGACCTATAGCTATGTGTAGTGTTTGTGTGTATATGTTCGAAAAGTAGCTCTAGAATAACTATGATCCCATTTATTACTGCAAGATTTGCTCTGGTGAAGTACACCCTTCGGAATACGTGATCATAGGAGCGGAAATTAAATGCCACACCGTTTTAAGAGCTGGAGTGCCGTTTTTGTCTTCTCTGACTACCTGCTACACGCTCTTTACAAATATCTGTACTCCACCACTCAACTCCTTTACTTGAGGTTACGATCTAATTCTCATTCCATCTATTTAATAGTGTTCATACATACCAAGATCAATACTACTTACTTTACTTTAGTTCTCAAGTCGACCCAAAGGGAATTTAGAAAGCCTTGCCAAATGTTTTGAATTTTACTTTGGGCCTTTCTCTTTGATTTCTTCTTAGAAATGCTCCTTCTATTTATTCCCACTGAAACATTTCATTCAATTTATTGCCTCACATATTCGAAAGACAAACTTTCGCAAAACTTAAACTGTCTTGACATGTGAATTTAATATAGGTAGTTAAATCTCATTTGAAATAATCCTCGACAATAATAGGCACGAAAACACAAACTAAACACAATTGGGAATTATTTTATACCTAAATTGACTTTCATTGAAATTAATAATTAAAATTGAGTTATTCATATGTGGGATCTAAGGCTTCGTTTTGTCATTTTATACTGTTAGTTGGCTTATCTTATTTTCGTATTCTACTTAGGTCTTTCTCGCAATATCA